>JADDOH010002775.1:0-58745 GCA_016648135.1 Agrypnia vestita
TTTTCCCCGGCCATACGGAAATCTGCACGAATCCTCGCATTTGGAACATAACTATAAGTGTATATTATTGATGAATTTGGTGTCAAAGTTATAGAGATAACTCATGATTGTTATTAAATTTTGTGTAAAACATAAACTATGTTATCTCTACTTGAGTTGAATTATAATTTTATATATTCATACTTGAGTTTCGAGAGTGTCAGAATCTTTAACCGACAGGTGAAGTATTAAGTTTAATGCTTCACCTGTCGATGAAAGATTCTGACACTCTCGAAACTCGAGTAATAAAATATAAAATTAAATTAAATTTAAGCACTATTACACTCACAGATATTTGTATTCGGCGGAAATGGTTTAGGTACTTGGATTAGAATGTTGACCAATATCATTCGTGAATGTTTAATATCCGTCCGCGAACCGTAGCTACTTCTATTGTACAAGGACCTCACTTCAACAAATAATTTTAAAAAGAAGCACATTTCGAACTCAGGTCGTTCAGAATTTTCGGTTGTGAGTTTTATATGAAATTTGTTACGCTCCTGTTCAATGCCGGATCACTATCTGTGCAGAACTATATGTGGAATATCGTTGATCGACATAACGCTAAGGGCCGATTGTTTCATCAGAACTAAGAGTAATACTTAAGAAAAAAACATATATTTTAAACATAATGTCTTATTTGGTGTTTTTCACCAAATAAGACACCCGTTTTCGTACAAATCTATGGTTTTTGTTTAACTATTACTCTAATCACTGATCAAATATTTGGCCCTAATTAGGTACTTTTACTTTTATAACCATAATATTCATAAACGGAATAAAAAATGTGCAAGTATGTAGAAATCGATATATAAATAAATATAGCATTATGTTACTATTGATTTTTTCAAAATATATTTTTTTGATAAATGAATGAAAAATGAAAAAAAAAGTAAAAAAAATATTAGTTCCATTCCATTAAATTATATTTAGTTAAATTATAACGAGTAAATAAATGGTAATGGGTACTCCATGTATCCCCAAATAAAAGTACTGCCAGATGAAAAACGAGACCATGAAAAATAAAAAATTATAACATTTTTATTGTCTAATGTATGTTATCGCTACCTAAATATGTTCTTGTTATGCATATTACAATTGTTCAAAATATGCATTTCGTTTATCCTGTGTATTTAAAATAATACTTTATAATAAAAATAATGTGCATGTGCGGAAAATTCGTAGCGTCTGCGGGACAAGAGCGGATCCAGCTTTGGCGCCAGGGGGGGGTCACATAATATTGGTCAAGTCACAAGAAGTTATAATTTAGAGCTAGGTCCAGGTCCACCTAGGTCCTGGACCCAGCCCAGGGGGTTCATGACCCCCATAACCCCCCCTGGATCCGCTCTTGCTGCGGGAGCACCCCTTGCGTGTAGGTGAACGGAAGGTAACAGGAAACCCGGTGACGAATTCAAGATAAAACGGAAATTTGAGATACGCCTTGCGAGGAGGCTGAGCAGTTCGTGGAAGTGGTATTGCTTATCGTGCTCGTGCTGCAACGTACCGACTCTAAAGATGAATGACCTATTACAGGGTGACTTCCAAAATCGACAGTCCCGCTCTTCTGGCCGAAGTCTCGGGGTCCCCGCGTCAACGGGTCCGAAAGATATTTCTAACTTTTGCCCAAGCTACACATACTTACTTGGTAATGAGGATACTAATACCTACTTGAAATTTGTAGATTTACTCGTATTTCATGAAGGCTTTTTAAGAGAAATTTAATTAAGGCAATTTACGAGAAACCTGCTGTCGATTTTGAGACGTTGATAGTTTTACGTTAACAAATCTGATTTTGATGAAAACACCTTGGTAAGTTTATATATGAAATTGTAATTTATTCTTGCTAAATAATCCTATATTTTGTAATTATTTATAATTCCTCTATATAAATAATTATAAAATGATTGATATTGTGTTCAGTATAGAGATGGGTAAAAAATATCGATATATCAATATATCGATATTTTTTTTGAAAAATATCGATATTTATCGTCGATATATTTTTTCGCGATATATCGAATATCGATATATTTTTTTTGATATATCGATATTTTTTCCCGATATATCGATATATTTTTTGTGACCTTTTTTTGGTATCTTTTTTCACTTTTTTCTGGCGACGATATTTTTTCCGGTGACCTTTTTTTTTGTGGTCGCAAAAAGCTTATTCCCCTTACATTTTATAAATATCGATATATCGATATATTTTTCGCAATGTATATCGATTAATTTCGATACTTTTTAAAAATATCGATTCGATATATATCGATATTTTTTTTTCATTTACCCATCCCTAGTTCAGTAAATGTCAATAATCTTAGTTAACAATTTTGTATTTTATGGTTAATGGTATAAAAATTCGGGATATTTATTAAAAGGATATTAGTAAACAAAAAGCAACAGTAACATGCTAAGTCCCATAATACTGCAATGAAGAATGTATTAAAAATATAAAAGAAATTTTAATCTCTTATATCTAATATACCTACCCTATTTTAAAAAGTTACCTATGTTAAACTCTTGAAAAAAAAAAAGTCGTGGCAGAATCATAAGTCTGCCTCTTTCTTCACTCCTTACATAAAATGTTCTAGAATAGGACGCAGATATGAAACCGATGATTGCCTATAATAACATTTATCTTTAAACGAGCTCTAACCCCAAACAACCAAGCAAATGCGGAAAGACATTTTGGGAGCGTGAAGATGAACACAGCTGATAGGGGTTACGTTCCACCCCGCTGACGATGGCTGGGGTGTCTCCAACCCCTTTAGCACTGTGTAAGCAGAATTGTTATCTACCCCAAAACAACGGGTCACGTGTGAATGGTTAATATTGGGAGCCAGGGACAAACTACTAAATTCGCCTCGGAACTCAACGAATACCTCCGCAGTCTTATTGTACCTCAAACGTCGTTTTATTCCTCGGGAATGACATTACATACTGTTAATGAAGGCAGTTTGAGTTACCGATTTCTTTTATTATTTGTAAATGTTGGATTGCTTAAAACAACAGATGAAAGGGGGGGTGTTATAGAGATTTTTTTAATATATAATATATTTATACCTATATATTATATGTACATATATAATATCTATTATTTTAATTAATTCTAGTGAAAAGGTTGAAACATTTTCACTTATGAAAAAAGATTTACAAAAAAAAAATTAAAAAAGTGTAATCAATTGTAAGTAAATAAACTGAAAATTTTTTCAATTATTTTAATAAACTTAAGGTAATCGTTTACTTTGTAATATTATTGAAAAAAGACATGTCACAAGTCCATACAGTCGTATAAGGCCCACAAAGTAGTACAATTTTTATTCATTTAAAAAAAATTGTAGATTTGGTCAGTTTATTATATCATTGGGTTTGGTAATTTATTAATTGATTAAATAATTGATTTTGTGTCATTTTAAGAAGACATCCGTATTTAAAGCATATTATGGAACCTGATGAAGAAATTGTAATTTGATATCTTTCCATACAAAATGTGATACAAATCGCCTTAGACCTAGACCTTAGACCTTAAACCTGGTTATTTCAAGTTGGATCAAAGTAAGCGTTCGTTTAAAGCATAAATTTTTGCGTTCTCCACCAATCAGACGATCCGTTTTCGTAAATATCTATACTTTAAACAAACGCTTACTTTTATCCAACTTGAAACAACCTGCCCTTAATTGGAATGCAAGTTTTATCGTCTGAAACGCTGCACCGACAGAAACAAATGGTAGTTGGAAGGGATAAGGAAACAACAAAGCTGTTGATTTTATCTCCGGGTCAATTTCAAGATAAGCGGGCGTTGTCACGCCGCAGAATCTGTTTACTATGGGCGGGCTCTGGTCTCTCATTGCTGCACATAATCTGCCTAATTGCACACTGCACTCTACTGCAGTCAATTTTGATTTTGCCAGATTTCAATAGTTCGAAATGAATGAATGATGATGGATACCTTTAAAATCCCACCGCGCTTGCATCTAAATACAAAAGATGACTTTTTTGTGAGTTAGTGCGACTTATTTGTGTACGAAATGCCTTTTGACCAGGGGTTAGGAAATGTTTTTGTTTTCTAACATTTTAATTAGGAAACTATTTTTCATCTCCAGCTCGATCATCAATAATAAAAAATAAAAAATTGTATTTCTATTAGCTTTATGTAAGTTTTGATGTGCTTCGTCCGATTTAAGTCCGGAATCTAAGCACAGTGTATTTTTAGCGAAATTTAAAATAAATTAAATTTTAATAAATATTATTATTATTAGAACTTAATAATAATATTTATTAAAATTTAATTTATTTTAAATTTCGCTAAAAATAAATATGGAGTTCTACAAATTAAACACAAAAACCATAAATAAATAAATAAGCACAGTGTCTTCACACTTTGCTCATCTTTTAAGGTATTTGTAGATGTTCGAAGTTCGAACCCTCGCAGACTATTGGCCGACACTCATGGATGGTATGACTTCGATTTCGGCCGTACACTTTCCAGAAATGCTCTAAAAATACTTTTTATCTCGATAGAATAATAAGATATTTTATCTGTCGTTTAATCATACTCGTTTATGCCGTAAATTTTTTGTGACATAAGATTAATTCAATATATTTTCCGGAAAAATGATTGAATATTTTATTAACATTAAGTTATTTCAATACACATTAAAATAACTTTGTAATTTTGAGAGAAGCAGTCCCTTTCATTTGTCAATTATGGTGTAATCAATTCATTACACCCGATCCTGAGACGGATTGCTGCTCTCGAGACTGCAGTAGTGACCAAAATAACTCGACGTGTGTGCGCCACGAAGTAACTGCCATATTAATTAATAATATACCGTCGAGTCTATCTTGGAGCCCTACCAAGAACTGGCTGAAGACATTCATTCATGAGAAGTATCGATAAAATGGCCATCAAACTGTAAACAAGAAATACAATCCAGTGCCGACGTGCGCTAGCAGTTGAGTCAGTCTGGTGAGCTCTCTTATCTGCCTCGAGGAACAAGTGGGCCGCACATGTTGGTTTTACTAACAAAAGAGACGCACGGATTCTTTCCAGATCAAATAATAGGGATTCCAATACTTGCCTCAAGTAATATCTCAAGTTTGTGCCTAGTCGTTCGTATTTATTGATTTATTCCGATTTCAAATCATTATTGGTTATACCCATACTCCTATTGCATGGGCTTTTGGATACACGTAAATATTAATAGATTTTTATTTTATATAATATAGCATACAGTTAATTACATTTTATTTTATTCTGGTCTATTGAAACCTCTCTAAAAAGAGACTAACTCTTGTGCTAGGAGAGGGATTTACACGTTTATGTGATGAATTATTTTATATACTATTTAACGTGTATCTATTTATAAAAAAAAGTGTTTTTTGTAGTGTTCATTTAATTTTAGTAACTATCAAAGAATTACACTATTGATATAGAATATAAAATTTCTTGCAAAATGAATTAAATTAAAAAATATTTTCGATGTTTATGGCGATAACTTCGTGTTTAACCATAATTATTGGTTTAAAAAAAACTAATAAACTTTTTTTAACGTCTACCGGTTTCGATGCCCCTGTATTTTCGTCAGGATGGACGTTCAATAAACATAGCTTATTATTGTACAGCGAAATCGGTAGACTTTTAAAAAAAATTAACCTGATTTATACTGTGTTTTCTAAATTAATAAACAACAATCCCTACCAGCACCGGCCACATGAATGAGATAGATTTCATATACATACATACGTGTGAAATTCAGTTTTAACTTTTATCTCTGGGAATATTATCTGAGACGAATATTAAAAAAATTTAACAGCCGCCATTAGTCGAAATATTTATAAAGTCAATTATTACAGAAGTTATTTGAAATCTGAAAATGACTGAAGATTGGAGATATTATCGTATCCACGAACTCTCGTATAAACTTTTTAGCGAGTAGTGTCGAAATCTCTTGATCATGATCGAAGAAAGTGCATAGAAAAGAAGTATTTCTATCGATACCTACCTAAGGTATCTAACTTTTTCGTCTGAATGAGGAAGTAAATGAGGCGAGTTTTTTGTTGTAATGTAGTGTAATAATAATCATTTTGTGTAATAATAATAATTTTGTTATATACATGTCATGTAAAAAATTGTTTTGTTTCAAAATTTATAAAAATCGGACTTCCATTCTTCCATATCGCAACAATAATCGAAAACTTTAATTGAATTCCCATAGTGGAAGTAAAGTATTTGACAGTGGCTTCGTTATGGACAGGTTTTTCATAAAGACATAAATATATACTCAATAATAAAAAATATTTTAATACAATATACTGAATAAGAAAAAGTAAATCAAAACACGATGTAGTCCCAAAAACTCCCAGCGGCCCAAGCCGTGTGAAACAAATGAAGGCAAAATGGCGAGCAAACAAAGGCAAGGAACACAATAAGGCAAATGAACCGTGAAATTGGGACTCTTTTAAATAATAGCAAAAATACGAATACCTTCTGTTCCACCTAAACAAAAACCCTCTCATCTACCAAAATTTTGGATCAAAGGATGTTTTCTTTCGATTTTGTTCGGGTATTTGGTACTCTGTGGCCAGGTACTCCGCAACAACTATTAGTAACCCTCAAAATTGAAAATATATTAGTAGATTCCTGAATAAAAAGCCACATTTTTCATTTGCAAAAATACTTTAAGCAAGTTTAGATGTTTCAAATTATTTTATTGCAACATTAAGTTAAACAATAATTATAATTAATATAAATTAACTTTGTTTAAACCACTTATTTATTGAAAAAAAAATCAACATGTTTCAAAGCCAATGGCTTCTTCATCAGGAAAACAAAAATAATATTTAAAAATCGAAGTATAGATCAAAATATTAAAAAGTGATATAAGGAAAATGATAATATAAAGTACCTAATTAACATGAAAATAAATTTAAAAGATAACTATTTGCAAAAAGGACCTGATTATTTATAATATTCAATTTACTATTTACACTCTTTCTTATTTCCAAAATTTCTAATTTATCAAATTGTGATTCTGTATAATTTGTATGTAAAATTTGTAAACCCTTATTAATATCAAAAGAATGACCCGTAGCCAAAAGATGGTTAGCAAATTCAGAATAATTATTACTATTTAAACACCTTAAGTGTTCCTTAATTCTAATTTCAAAATTTCTACACGTTTTTCCTATATAAAAATAATCACAATCATTACAAATTAATTTATAAACACCCGATTTTTTTTAAAATTATCCTTATCTTTATTATTTAATAAGTATTTTTTTAATTTATTATTAGTATAAAAAGCTGGTTGAATAACATTTGAAATATTTTTAACTATTGAATTAGAAATTTCATTATTATTACATGTTGATTTTTTTCAATAAATAGGTGGTTTAAACAAAGTTAATTTATATTAATTATAATTATGTTACCACAAAATAAATTTGCTACATTTGAAGAAGAAACAATAATTAGTTTAAGAAGCTTGACGTGTTATTGCAAATTTTGATATGTTCTCCAATTTATTACCTTGTTTAATTATTTAAACAATTCTCTCAGTTGCGCAGCACTGCACAATGAAGAATGCACTTGTGTTTTTTTTTATACTAAAGATATCAAATCTTTAAATTCAAATATCTCAGTTTAAGATAAATGTGTTAAAGAACATAATCTAATTTTCAAAGATCTTTCTATCATCCTATGCTCGGTTTCCAAATATTTCATTTGATGCACGGTAAGGAAACTGATGTGCTTTGGACGTGTCATGAAACACCCTAAAATTTATGAGACACTGCTTCTTGTCATACCATGTCCTGGCATGACAATACTGGCAAAAGGAAAACCTCATGGATTAAAAACCTTACAGCCTATGTACATGGAATGAGGCACTCCGAGATTTAATTGAGATAAATCTCTGTACCATGTACACGTGTTGAAATTTTGATCTGGAGACTCTGAGAGAAAAAAAAAAAGACAAAAACTCAAACCCGTGTGCAAAACTTTCAATTTCACAGCGGTAGTCTGTAATCACAGATAAGTAATTATTCTGAAAAGTCAAATAAGCAGCATTCAATTCAAACATTTATTCCGACATACGGAGATTCAAATTCACTCAACTGACGAACGAAACAACAATGCTCAATAGATTGACATTTGAGGTTTGACGTACACCAAGCCTAAAGTGAGGCAGCGAACCTCCGAGGCACGGTCTATATGTCGTGGACCAAGTGTTAATAGGACATTATTTATAATGCCCAGACTGTATTAAAAATGATAACCCAAAACGGGCCATGTGATAAACAATTGTTAATACTGAATTAATTGTGAATATTGCCAAGTGTTTGTTGGGCAATTTGATATTTTAAGTACATCTGGCGGAACGCGGGAACCGATAACAAATGCATGACGCGCACTGACCAGTTTAGGTTAGGTTAGTTTTTTTATTTTTTATTCTTAAAATAGGTAATATAATAACCTTTATATTTCCTAATATATATATTTTAAAATATCAGTATATCAAATTTCTAATCAAAAGCACGTATCACAAACTTTCTTAGTTTTTTCTTAAAAAATTTCATATATTTTGGTCACTGTACAATACTGTACATCACAGAAGTTTGCGATCTTATTTTCTTTCTGAGTGGCAATCTTATTTCATCTTTTTTTCTTGTACAATGATCATGTTCATGTTGGTTTTTTCTTATTTTTCTTACTAATTCAAATGTATTGTTGTTTCCATTAACAATTTTGTACATAAATAGAAGTATATTAAATTTAATTATTTGTCTAAATGTCATTATTTTACATTTATGATAGGTTTATTGATCATACTGTCACACAATAAAAGAATTTAACATAAAACACATATTTTTTATTATTCTGCCCGATAGGTGAAGAACATTATTTGTAATGCCCGGTCAATATAATTATTTCAACAGTTATTATCATATTGCCCTATCATATTGGGCATTTTTAAAACTGTCTGGGCATTATAAATAATGTCATATTAATCACTTGGTCCACAAAATCTACACGGGGACTATGAAAGTAGAGAGTTATTTCCAAAGAATCTCAAGGGGAACTCAAGGGAAATCAAGGGCTATTTAAACTATTATAGTACTCAATTTTAATTCCACTTCTTGTATGCCACCTAGTGAATAAGTAATAGTAAATAAGTTTTTTCTTTTCTAGCAGTAAGTTGTCTTGTAAGATAATAATTTCTCTGTGCGCCCTTGAGGTGAGTATTCGCAAAAACGGCGCTATACAAATTATCCAATTATTATTATTATTATTATTATTAATTGACATGGCAACATGATTATTTTAATTTACACTAAACTAAACTTCGTACACGCAATTTGAGTAATTTTATCATTACTTTATCCGAGAGGAACATAGATAATTCACGATTTTGAGAGGGACTGTTCCTCTCGAAATGATAAAATAACTCAACGTCTATGCAGTATAATGTTTAGTTTACTAAGACGCATACGAATTTATTAAATATATTTTTTTAAATACACATATTTAGTAGGCACGCAGGTACTTTTCGATCAATTTTTTTTTCTGTGTACCAAAATTACACGATATTTTTTGGGCTGAACAAAAGTGGTTTGGATATTCCATTATAATATTAATGAAATGTGAACGTCTGTAATTGAGTACGCATTATTTAAATGCTCAATATTTAACGTGCATTTATAATAACTTTCTCTATGGAATACTCCGCGTGGGATGGTGTTGGGCGTAAGCTGAGGATAATCGCTCCAGATAAATTAGGTACTAACGTGTAACCCAACAACATCTGCCTTACAGGGTGCATCCAACAACATGAACAACACAGATTTTCTTCGCTCACATCACGTTTTACCATATTACAATCATGTCCTCAGATCCTTAATGCTTCTTTACAAACATTTATTGATTATAAATTACTAAAATAAAAAAGGTATAAAGGAAAAGACGAAATAGAAAATAATATTTAAAGATTAAAAAATGTAAGAAACGTCATTCTAACAAAATATATTGTGTTTTTGTGATCTTTTTTCGCAAACAAGCCAGTTTTGTAATAATATCAATTATTTTGTGTAAACAATTTTCTGAACTTTGCTAATTCCGTTTTATTTTCTCACAAAAAATAAATGATTTTACTATTGTACTCGAATGTACATTTTATATTTAATGTATGAATTGTCATCCACTTTTTTAGTTTTTAAAATACATGAACGGGAAACATATTTTTTCATCAGAAATATTTTTTCACGTTTATAGAAATTGTGCTGTCCTAGCAGCCAATAAAAATAATCGCAAAATTATATACAGTAACAATCTGGTGATAGCACAGCAATCCAGTACACATTTCAAGTAGCGAGCGGCAACCTCGCTTACTACCACATATCGGCCTAGCCTCGCTTACTACCACATATCGGCCTAGCCTCGCTTACTACCACATATCGGCCTAGCCTCGCTTACTACCACATATCGGCCTAGCCTCGCTTACTACCACATATCGGCCTAGCCTCGCTTACTACCACATATCGGCCTAGTCATTACAAAGTTCAGTCGTAAACAGTAAACAATGCAATTTTATATTCTTTTAAGATTTTTTCATTTTACACTTTTTTAGTTTCATGATTTCCATTACTTTGTATTATGTTTTGGGTAAAAAAAGATTTTTGTTTTATTTCCTTCAATTATTTTTAGCCTGCTTCTTTTTTTAAAATAATTTTCACTCATAATCACACTGTTATTTATTACTAGCTGTTACTACCCTGCGCTGCTCGGGTAAAGGATTTAATTAAAAATAAGTTTGTGGGGACACACAAAGATTCCATTGTTTTGCAAAGGCTCTAATGAAAACAATGTTTCAATTTAATCTGGGATGGATGGTACATCCAGGAGGCAATTGTGGCCCATGCATTCCGCCGGAACCTAAAGAATAAGAAATTTGGGTCAGATCGGGCACACGGTGTAGATTTGTAAAGAAAATATATGAGGGGAGAAGGTAGGGAAAGGGAGTAATGTCGCCTATGTTTACCCACCAGGTCCTAAATCATAAGTATGCAAAATTTGGGTCAGATCAATTAAACGGTGTAGATTTGTAAAGAAAATATATCACGGGGAGGGGTGGGGTAAAGGGGGATGGGGTAAATGTCTGGTTGTTATCCGCCAAGTACTACAGAATAAATATGCAAAATTTGAGTAAGATAGGTCAAACGGTGTAGATTTGTACAGAAAGTATATCAGGAGGAGGAGGTAGGGTAAAGGGCGAAGGGGAATGTCACTTATGTTATCCGCCGGCTTTTAAGGAATAAGTATGTAAAATTTGGGTCAAAAAGGACAAACAGACAGATAGGGAGACTGGAGGGAAGCATTCCGCGCTGTTGAAGCACAAGAAAGGACCATGTTGCTCAGTCATCGTTTAAGAGTCGTCTATCAACTAAGAGAAAGAGAGATCTAAAAGTAGAACACAACAGTCAGTACAGACTACATACCGATGCAGCGTATTCTCGAAATTGAATGTTACGCGCGCTGTACGCACATCGTACTCAGATGCGCAATTTTATTGGCGAGGGAAATAATAATAGGCGTCCACCAGGGCTGTTTGGCGGTGGACTCTCAACAGCCGGCAGTCGGAGGGAGGGGCCCTGTTTTTGGAGGGAAGAACGAAATAATTTCAATTGCGGACAAAAGAACGACACATCGCGTCACAAACGTAACCGACACAAAGCTTATTCCGAATTCCGACATTCTACACATCCGTGCCGAGATTGTTTTAACCGCCATCCCAAAGGTGAGCGGAAAAAACTCCAAACAAAAAACACAATTTTATAAATACCCCTCGGAAACAACGCATCCCTTACATTTTTAAATTTAATCAGTATTAAGGCTTTTCATATTTAAGCACAAACGAGAAATGCTTTTATTATTCGAATGGTGGTTACATTTTAATTAAAAACCGGCAGAAAATCAACCATTCCGATATATTAATTAATTATCTTACTCGGCATTAAGTGTAGAGGCTTTATACATTCTGTTTCAGTCTAATGAACCTGTAACAAATCTCACGCATATTATGAGATCAATTTTTTTATTTTCAATGCCAATATGGACTTTTACAATAATACATTGTACATAATTGTTTATAGTGCGCACAGAGCCAAGTGCACTCAATACATAGAAGCACGAGCTACACGTAAACTATTATTAGTAGTATTATTATTATATATAATCTAGTATTATTATGAAAAAACCTTAATTTAATATTTATGTGTAACAATATTTTGATATTTTAAATCTGGATAATATGATAATAATTCTGATATTACAAGATACAAATTTTATTTCGTAAAAATTCTAGTTGTACAACTTATTCCAAAGTACTGATAACTATTTGCCGCTGCACAAAGCATAGACACGTCGATGCTATCTATTTTTTTATTAAGACATTTTTAACTAATCAAATATACACAAATACTAATTAATAATTAATAATAATAAATAATTCATTATGCAATATCGTATATAAATAAATCAGTCTGCCGCTTCAAATCAAAATTGAAAACATTACACACATGTTTTAAGCATTGAGATAAATAAAATATTGACAAGACGAAATTCATTACCACAACTGTTAATTATGTGAATTGGTGAATTAATTTAAAATCTGTTTTTGAAACATTAAGAAATCTCTAACGACCTGGCGTTGCCAGTACGAAATCAAGTCATTTAAATCAAGGACGTCCAGCTTGCCATTTATTATTTTGCGTAAAAACATTAATCGTTCAAAGTTCTACGCAAGATAAATCCGGAAGACTCATCCAAAATCATTATTGATTTATATGTAGATGTGCAGAAAGGAGCCAGTCCACAATTTTGAAAAATTTGAGATACCTACTGTTTTCATCGGATGCAGTACGGTGACATCTATAATCTGTCAACTGCCAAGCCACTTTCTTCTTCTTGTCATCTTTAATTTTGTTGATCGCAAAAATGTCTTACTTCTGATGGTCGTATAATTCTTATAGAGCTCTAGCCTCTTGGATGACGCCTTTCCACTTCTTCCGAACCTTTTACTCCCATCCCTTCTCCAGATCAGCCGTACACTGTCCATGCGGCGCTGTCTAGGTCAGCCCAGCGGTCTTTTCTCAGATGGTTTAGCCTCGTGTGATATGTTAACGGCCGTCGCTGCTTGCCGACTAAGTGTCCTACTCAAGCTAGTCAGCTGGTCTGACGGTCCTGGTTGCGCAAGGTTGTGTTAGGGACCGAATTTCTACATGGCTCCTGTGCCTCCGCGTGCCTGTTGCAATATCGGGTCTAGGTCACGGCATGGTCCTCAATACTTTATTTACAAAGTATCACAAAAATCCGATCTCTTTATTTAATCTATACAACTTAATAAAAAACAGAAAAATCTAATTCTAAATCTCTTAAAAAGTCGAAGAAAATTTGGCATCTATTATTAATAATTATAGTTTTAACGGTGAAGACAATTCAAAATTCTGTATATTTTTTATTATTACCTCTTTTCACAAAAGCGCTTTTATCTATGTTTGAGATTAATGGTAAAATTACCATAAAAATGACGAAAATGGCTTAGCAAAGAATGGAAGCAGCAGCCAACATGTGTTCAACAGCCGATAACACCAAATAAATCAACCGTATTACAAAATAGCGGTCAGTCTAGAAGACATATTAAAGTTGCAATGGTATCCATTGCGCCAAATTCATCCGACTGATATTTACAATGAAATATGACTACTCTCGAGGCCAAATAATAAAAACTGACCTAGATGATGTTTACAACAAATGCACAGCGCCAAAATGTATCACTGCCGAATAAATGTAAGTCGGAAATTACCATCGGTACAGCAGGTACGTTCATATGGCGCAGCGGAAGAACCATAAATCACAAGAATATGTGCAACACATCCAAACGCATTCATATAACATTATCTTCACATTGATTCAAAAATCAGACAGTTAGTTTGTTCGACCGGGTATGCAGATCTACTCGAATAATTCTAGAACCAGGACGTGCAAAAATGAAAAGAAAAAATGTTTCTGGTAGACCGACTAAACATTGGCTATTTCCTCTTCATTATTCGATTATCATCAAGTTTGGAGTGTAGGTGCATGTCTGGAGTCTGAAAGAGACAATGTGCCCATACCAATTCAAGGTTCGATGTGTCTAGTTTCAATCCTAAGCATATTACCATAATTTTAGTTAGATGCCTCTCGACATTAGGGCAGACGCTACTAATTTATCGATTGCTTGGTATCAATTCGCTCCAAAAATATACAAAAAGGTATTTGAAAATATACGATTAATTATAAGAAATACTTTTATTATTAAAATTAAAGAAACACACAAAAAAAAAAGTTTTGATTTGATATGACCATTTATTTTTTATTTTTTGTAATTACACAACAACAGACTAAGCAGTCGTTATACTCTTGACAATGGATTAATTTAGGTATATTATTCGCCGGAGTCATACCACAGCATCCTCGGGAGAGTGCCGCCTGCGAGAGAGATCGCCGCGGGGTATATGACTCGAGCGGGGTATATGACTCCAGCGAAACGTCGAGAATCTAATTTAATATAATAATAATAACCCAACCACATGGTTCTAAGTTCTAACAGTGACTAATTGTTTTCAATCATGTTTTCCCACGAAGAAGGGAGCAGACGAGGTGGATAGAGTGCCGCACTCTTCTGTCCTGATGTACAATTCTCGCCACACGCACATTCGTACGTGTTTTCAAACTCAATCAAATTTCACATGTCCCATCCTGGCCTCCGCGGGGACTACACTTGGGTGGGGGCAGGTCTCCTCGACATCTATCGACAAGTCTCCAAAAACTTTGTTCTCGTCTACATAGTTCAATTAATCTGCAATTTAATACAACAACACGTGAAAAGGTTAATAAATTGCCATTATTGACAAGTTGCGAGGACAATATCAAGTTTCACCGGACATGCCCGCTCTGCTGACGGGCGGACGCGCCCCTGCGGGTATGTCGGTCTGAATTACTCGGACTGAGCAGTGTCTGCCTACGGAAAAAAATGACCTCGTCGGCTGCTCACCGAGCCGAGGGCAGCGTGGTCCGCTCGTGCGGGTGAGGCAGACGGACCGACAATGAGCGCGAAATTCAAATCGATCGTGGAACTCGGTAGCGTAGCAACACCTCGGCAGCTCAGATTACCGCGGGCTATGAAACTCCCTTTCTTTTAACTCGTAGCGTCTGCTTGTCTGCCGAAAAAACTTTGGATCGATTTTTAACCCTTTTCCCGTGATCCAATCGAGCTGAAACTGTGTAGGCAGACTGATGGCGACGATAATAATGATCTAACAAATTTTCGTTTAAAAAATGTAATAATTATAGTATAATTTTGGATTTTTCGAATTTTTTTATTATTCCCTTTCGTAGCGTCGCCCGACTCGAGCCCGACGCGTGGGGTGGGCACGAAACCTGTTTCAACTAGTAAATGAGAAAGGGAGTATAATAAAAGCTTGGTTTTTATGAGTTACTTTTTTTTAATATTCAAGAAACAAAGCGATGTTTTGGAATTAGCATACCTTGCCTTGTAGATATAAAATTGTGACAATACAAATATTTTTGCGTAATTTTCAATGAAACAACCCAAATTGTACTTTTCAAAATCGTCCAGTACACGCACATTCTTAGTTAGTAGTGTGCATGTACATATTTGCATACGTCTCGGACGCATGTCTCAGCCCGAGTGCAGGCCTATCACCATTAAAAAAACCGTTTTGAGTTACGGATCTCTTATTTTTGTACATCGTTAATTCTACTACCTACAAAAACGTCGTTTTTGTGTGGCTTTCCATTATTGTTTTCTAATGGAAAATAGATAAATTTTTCTTTAAATTGAATGTAGGATATGCCTTTTAAGAAGCGATTGCTTTGTTATAGGAAATGCGAAAACAATAATGAAATGTTGTTACGTTTATATGCAAAAGTATCACTTTTAATACTTACAGAGTACCTACTATTTGAATTACACTGTTTAAAATACATTATTTGAATACATTGTACAGTGTATTGAAGACCGCATTTTTTCACGTCTTGCATTCGGAGTGCGATACGTTAGATCTGGTCCGATGAGTGTGTTGCTCATTAAAATTTGATTGTTTCCACTTACCGGACAGCAATCAGGATTTTATTAAATTTTGGAAGCAATAATAAATGATAACGATTCGCCGCTCAATTCCTAACCCTAAATCAATCAATCATAAACCTAAATAATTGCGGACTGGATATATAATATAATGCCAGTATAATGTTTTACAATAATACTGATGTCGCTGTCGAAATGGACGCGTAATATGTTGAAATACTTTTGTGAAAAGAAAAACTTTTGACACTTTAGGGAATGACAGTTGGTGCCAAGGATGTCCTGTGGGCATAGGCAGGTAAAGCGGTGCTTATTGAAGGCAAATTGGGGGCAAAATATTAAAAAGTGAAAATGACTCGTGTTAAAAAAACTACTTTTTATTGGGCGCTTAAGGATCCATTTCTGAAAATTATGCGAAAAAATGTGTTTAGAAAATATCAATGAGCAAAGCCCACAAAATTTTATTATGAAAACTCGGCTTAGCACTGCAGCATTACATGTTATACCCAGAATGAAAAAAGAACGAATTATAAAACGCTACGTGAATTAAAAAAGTTCTCAATGATCAATTCTCATTGCCAAATTCATCAAATCCTCAAATGGGTGAGTTTATTATTGTAAATTTTTTTATAGGATTGTTCATTGTGAGTGGCATTCAATTTTTTTTCTTAAGGACGACACTGTACTTATGAATCGATTCTTTGCTCATTTGTGCTCATTGCCGTCATTATGTGCATTATCGCTATCTATGCGAGAAAGAGACAAAGTTATACGACCGCTTCACGCTCGACAGTAAAGCAACAACGCACTTAGCATCAGTTGACGCATAGTATTGACGTGAATCGGTATACAACACATCCTCGAAGTGCCATGACCAAATATTGACCTGCAGGGACGCCGCTGGTTGCTGCTGAGGGTAGCGATGAAAGATATGAACGCGATTGTTATTTTGAGAAGAAGTGCTCGCGCTGCGAGATCGTGCGCCCAGAGTTACGAAATTCGCATAAATTATTTATACGCCTTTGATATGCATCGGCGGCCGCCCTTTGCCGTTCCAAAAATTCATATTCGTTAAAATTAACCCATTTTGCTGTTACCTAATAAAATTTCTGTTTTTACAATTTACAGCAATAAAAATTCAATCTGAATATAAAAAATATTCATAATACATTTTTTAACATTGCGTACAATTTTTTTTTATAATGTTATAAATAGCGCGTTATAAATTTCGTAACATTTTTACATAAATACCTATATACCTACTTTCAATTTAACCTTGTGTTTTATTTTCACCTTTAGGTACCAGGATCGATACCATACCATTTTGAATTCAAAAAGATTTTGGAGACGCCGAGTATTGATCGTGGTAAGGGGAGACTCTCAACTTAATTGTCGTTAAAGTGTACATGTAATTTATACTTATATGACATGATTTGTTAAATTAGTGGATTATTAATAAATAAATCATGAAAATGAAAACACTAATATATTATAAAAGCCTCCCCAAAAAAGTTAAAAATAGAATGGGACTATGAAGCAGACTGTAATGTAAGAATATTGTAAGGAATATTTAGTGGGTAGGTATCTCTGAAGATACTAACGAGGAAAAATGTACAAGAAAAATATATTATATGCAGGGGTGGTATGATACATGTGCGAGTTTAATTTGCCGTTGGGCGTCTTTTTGTAGTAGCTAACGTTTTGGGCCGTATTTCTGAGAACATTCTCGGGACAGAGTACAAGATACTACTACTCATTTTTATGTTCGACGGCCGTAAAAAAATAATTTTATAAAAATGTATTTTTCTTCATAACCGATATTCACAATTCATCTTGCTGCAGTATCTAGGTACACGAGACCTATCTCCATACACCAATTGAAAAATTATTTATACATACACAAGAATTAAAAACTTAATCCATATATAAAATAGTACTAATTATAATATTACAAAATATAGACGAGGCCCACATCCAGCAGTGGAGACACGGCTGAAGAAGAAAAATAACAGGTATTACATTATGTAAAATTGAAATATTTCAGTTCTCACCTAAAATGCAGAAAAGCACAATCTTGGCGATCATGGTGCTCTCCGACATCGTCCGACAGCTTCGAAGATAAACAAACTCTTTGCAGTTTAGTGAAAGGCGCTAGACCCCATCTTAAAACTTCAAAGAATCTTTACTTCTCCTTTTAATCCTTTAGATTTAGAACATTCCTCGAATCACCGATTTTAGCTCGTGTAAAATATTCACAATTACAGAAATCTATTCTCGATTCGAATATCCCGCGCGGCTTCGGGGTTCAAATAAAGAATGTCGCGTAAACAAAAACACTCGAAAGCTGAATTTGCGCGAAAAATTCAAAATTAGAACGACTAAACAAGATGCAATAATTCTAGGGTCGACAGCTGACCACGGAGACTGTTCGATGTCACGTTCGAGTAAGCCGACACGTGAAACGAGCGCACTCACACTAGCGCGCGGCACGCACAAAACACAAACACTTCAAAGTGGGCGCCTTCCAGATTCCTTTTTTTAAATCCTCACCTAAACTGTTTATCGGCAAGTTTAGTTCTGTTTCAAATTGTTTTTGTTTTGCCGCGGCCTGGGGGCGCTGACAGCGCGGGAAAACGTCGAAATCGCGCTCTACGCGCTCGAGAGTTGCGGAGCTTTTTTTATGATTTTAGACATTATTGTTGTTTCTTTCGGTGGCGGATGGTTGGCGTATTATCGGGGCGGTCGTTGCAGCGCGACGCGACCGTCCAGCGCCGGCGGAGATTCGGCAGTGTCGCGTGTCGTGTCGGCTGGGGGCGGGGCGCACGCGCGCGCTCCGGCGCGGTCTCGGGCCGAACTGGCGGGCGGGTATCGACCCGCCGCGGCGCGCCTGCGCCCTCTCCCTCTCCCTCTCCCTCTCCCTCTCCCTCTCCCTCTCCCTCTCCCGCTGCCCGCTGCGCCCAGTGGCGCCCCGCCGCCCGCCACCTGCCGCGACACCGCCGTCATCTTCGCCGCTGACAATCTTCGCCAGCGCGTGGTTCGCTTCAAAATAAATATACCATTTTCCAAATAATACATTTTACACCCTTATTTACTTTCAGTGCCGAGCTTTTTTTTGTTTATTTATTTATTTTTATATGTTTATCTTTTATACAGGTAATAGTTGAAAGTGCGCAATATGAAAACATACTGGGTAAGAAGTATATATACAAATATTTAAAAGTCCACAACACAGTGATAAGATGAAATGAAAGTTTAGTTTAATTTTTAATGCGACACTTACGTAATGTGGGGTACAAAATACATAAAAAAAACAATACATTACTTACTTCAAACTCAGCCAACAATCACAACTATTAATGTCTACGGCCTGCTCCAGCAACGTGCGTATATTTAATGTATTAATGCAGTGCGCAATCGTATACGAATACGTAAGTAAAGAATTGATATTATGTATTCTGAGGGATCGGGTTATTGTCAAAAAAATTTTGTGTAGGAGTGACATTCAAGGATGATGGGTATAATATGATATTCTCTAGGACTAAAAAGAGGGAATAATATCAGCATCAATGTTAGGGTCAGCAAGATACACATTATATGTACGACACATTCTTATGATGGAAAAAATAAATAACCTTATTAGGATTCTATAACCTTATTAGAATTTAGCATTATGTGATTTACGCAAACGATGATTGAACGAATTTTGTGCATGAGAGATTTTACTTTTAGGTGCATGGAAAAGAACGATCTGTCTATCTTTTATGCGACGAAAGGTTACTAATTTAGTGATAATTACTTTAGCTAAGATGTACACATCTAAGCTGATGTATGTTGTAGGTACGCAGCCACCCCTCCAATGGTTTTCCACCCGTCGACGATTCCTAAATCCGCTATCCTCGAATTGTTGGTGGTTGCCCGCCCTGATGTATAATACATTGCTTTGTTTAGGCGTATTCAATGCTGAACGGGAACCGCCGCGTTTTTAATCATCTCGTCGTGAGATTTCATCTCTCAAATAACAGGTCCTCACTTAGTATTCACCACCTCACAGGGATGAAACTCATGGTCTTCTGAAGGATATTATTATGATAGATATTCTCGTATGCATTTTGACAAAAGGAAGAATCTTTTCTTTTAAAGTCTAGTAGGTATTCTGTGAACGCTCAGCAATGATTTTATTAAATAGACAGGAGCTGGAAGAAATATTCTAACACAAACTGTAATTGGAGTTGGGATTTATACTTTTACCTTTACAAATATTTTCTTTCTTTTTTTTTGTTATTGTTATGCATATTATCGCTTTTTACTTATTATCAATGTATACCTTTTATTATTTTATTTTGTTCTTATGTATATTATTACTTATTACTAAATCTGTAGTACATATATTTCTCATATATATATTATTTATACTTATATATTATATTATAATACAACTGCTCTATGCTCTAAAGCTTCAAAAATTAATTTTATACGATTGTTTATTAAAATTACTTATCTGCTAAACATATATATATATATATATATATATATATATTAAGAATATCGTATGTGGATTACGTTTATTGTGTCCACTTTATCCATTTTCTTATTTTTATTTTTCTCTTCTCTTTTTTTATTTTTTTATTATTTATTTCATGTTTTTATCTGTTATCATGCCTTTTATGTCTGAAATATAATTTTAAATAACTGTTACACAGCCATAAAACTACATCGACACTCAGGATCGTCAGTTGAGTGGCGATTCCAAAAATTTTATTCATGTTTAAAAATATATATATGTATATGTATGTAAATTTTGATTCTTAATAAATAAAAATAAATAAAGTAAAAAATAAAGTCCTGGATTAAAAATATGGGCAGACACAAAATTGGTCCTCTCACTCAAACAAATTAATAACTTTATTAATTGCTTATTTTTGTGCCATTTTTAATTACTGTGTTTATATTTAATTATTATATTTTATTTTTTTTTGTATACAAACTACTTTATTCGTATTTATTTTCGTTTACTTCTGTTTTGCGTATATTCTAAAAAAACTAAAATAAGGGAATATTATCGTTATTTTGTATATAGCAAATTGTATATAGCTTTTGAATAATAACATATAAAATAAAGAAATAAACATATGCCCAGATGAATAAATCTATCCTCATTCAGCTTTAATTCAATTTTTCGATTTTACAGTATTACAAAACAAAGTCATAGAAAGTACAGTTGCCGGCAAACTTCTTGAAAAATTTTGGCGTAGTGGGGGAATGCGCAGAAGACAAAATCTGGGTCTCGTTGGTGGATTGGTACATGCGCAAACTTCTCCCCACTACGCCGAAAAATTTCAGGATGTTTGCCAGCTACTGTACAAAAAGAGATAAAGATGGGCAAAAATTTGTCCGATTTAAAATATTTCAATATTTCAGTAATTAACTTCAGAACAGAACTGTTCATCCAAGGAATTATTTAAAAAATAATAATTGAGAAAAGTCGATTACAAAAAATCCAACACGGCATTATAATTTTCGTCATTTTGCCTATTTACTCCAATAATATGGCACATTGCGTTTGACTAATCTTGTGCAAAATACATGTCACAGAGCAATTATATATGTAACATTTGAAATGCGAAGTTGTTAACTCGCAAGATTTCTTTGACCGTAGCATTCCTCATATTCGAAATCCCAACGTAATATCGCAAATATGAACATCACCACATTCGCACCAATTTTCTTCGATACTTGTAAATTGTTAGAAATGTTTTGAACAAAGTTCCGTCCTCCACCCCGCGGCCCTGGAGGGCCAGCATCTCGAAGATACATCTGTCACCCTCAAACTCCGTAAAGTGGGATTCGTGATACTGCCGGTCTACACCAACGCAACCACTATCCACACTGCTAGTAAAGTATGCGCATTAAAGTAAAAAAAACTGAGAGAGCACTACAAATGCTCGATACTGAGAGCGCTTTTGAAATGACATTTTCAATTAATGCCCGCTACTTTCGCATCGTATATTCTCTCGAAGTTTGGATCTTATTTCTTCCCTCTCTCTTGCACTTGGGCTCGGAAGCGGTCCCTCTATATCGAGTTATTTAATATAGTGAAATTAAATTTCGGGAACTTCTCAAAAGTTATTAAATTCAAGCAAATTTTTGTAGTAAGTTTGATAAAATATTTTGGTTTTTCTTATTCGGTGCCGCTTTTACGAGTTTTTTTTGGCCACGTGTAAGCAAAGCTTAAGAAAGAGGAGACCACGTACCCACGTGATTAATAGTTAGTCCGGTGGCGCATAGTAAAAAAAATATTTCCGAATGTACCCGCGCCATCGAAAATAGCACCGATAATGTTCATTGATAATGTCGTCCTGGAGCTGTTAAGAACACTAATAGTCTCAATCATATTTATTAGCGTCAGAATAATGTGAATATGCAGTATATGTGCATAATATTAAAAATAATAATTTCGTTCTCTGCCTGTCCGTTCGTAACTTCGCGTAACGTAATTTCGTTTGAATTCAGATTAAACGGCCGGATATGGGTTTGAACCCGGGCCAGCAAACCCAAACCGGCCGATTAACGCATGTTGCTACCGCCGAGCCGCCTCTCCGCAGACCGACAAAAAGATACCATAATGGATTGTATATACTCTAAGATAAATATATACTAGAGAGCAAAGAAATGTTCCGTCATTTTGGATGGGTTACAGCTAGTTTTACATAAAAACAGGCCCGTCCCAAGGTAATAATACCTACCCCTAGGTGAGAAACAAAATATCGCCCCATCTTATTCTACAGACTAACGTGATTATTGAAAAAACTATTGAGTAGGTATAATCGCGACTAGGAGACAAAATGTCTAGACACTTAAGACATTAACTGAAATATTTAGATGTACTCGTATCTGTTACCGTCAGGAATAATGTTTCGTAACTTGTATATTTCATATTATAGCTGTGTAGGTACCTATGTACTCGATATGTACTGTTTTCCACCAATGTCACCCTCACGCAGAGATTTAATTTATATTTATTTAAAAAGTTCAATGACCATTCCCGTTCTCGCACGCTTTATCGGGGACTGCCGTAAGATTTTATAATATTTGACACTAAACCCATTTTGCAAGTATGTTTGGGGAGGTTTCCTCGATCATGTTAACACTGCATTTCTTTTTTATCCGGTTGTTCTCAATCGTTGAAATGCAATAGTTTTTCATTTTAATTTTCTCCAAGACCTTTGAATCCAAGAATCTATATATTAATTACGCTAACCAATGTCGCATGTCTCCGGATGATTTCTGTTGCCAGTTAAAAAAAAACATTTTAGAGTACATTAAAAAGATTAAGAAATATAGGAAAACGAAGAAACTGATATTAAAAAACATCCAAATCCAAATTATCGAAAATTAAACTATCGGAAATTATAGGTTTTTTAAAATATTTTCGTGGAATCCGTCTATTCAAAACAGCCAACGTAATTGAAGTCAACGAATTTTTTGTGCTGACCATACCGCTTTATGACATTAGACGTAAGTATGCGTTTACCGCATTTCTCTTTTCTTTTTATTGTTTTTGCATTAATCTTGCTTCAATAAACGTTAAAAACATTTTTTTTTTTTAAACTGCAAAGTGAACTTAACTCTAGATTCATAAACATCTCTCATATAACCTCAAAAGTCTCACATCGCGTGGCGCGAATGTCATTTTACGTGTCATTTTCTCCGTATTTATACATAAATATTATTATTTTTCAGAATTCCAATGGAAGACTCAAGATCACAAACCGGCAATATGATGGAGGAGCTTTGTGGAAACGACTGGAGGAATGCAAGACGAAGGATTGAAAATATGACTCAAGATGAACACGAGAGGCAGAATGCGATTCGAGTTCACAATAACGACAATGTCAGACGTAGAGTGTCAAACATAACAGAAGCGGAACGTGAAGGAAGAAATGCTAGGCAAAGAGTATATGCTGAAGGAAGAAATACGACATCTTCTTATTTTAAACGTGCCATTAACAATTTTAATTCACTTGCAGATCAGCATTAGGTATTTAGGTGCCATGGAGAAGCAGTCTACTGTAGAACATTTCAAAGTGGTTCATTTTGGTGCTGAAAAGGGTAAGTTACTTCATAGCTGTTGCCACAATGGAAAAATATCCCCGCAAGTACTGCCGCAATATACAGAAGAATTGCGGAGATTATTTCTAGAAAACAGTAATGAATCTAAAAATTTTAAGCAATTTATTCATCAGTAAGACTGTGCTAATGCATTTGCATCTTTCGGAGCGCAAATAACTGACACACCAGGTGTAGGCCCGTATTGTTTAAAAATTTCAGGTGAAGTATATCATAGAACGTCTAGAAGTTTGCAGAGTGATGGAGAGGTGCCGGCATATGCGCAACTATATGTTTACGATGCAGATGAAGCAGTCAGGGTACGTATGAGCCATCCGTCTAACCTTAGATGTCAACAAAATATAATGGAAACTATTGACAATGTCATCCGTCGTGTAAGTCCATATGTTCTCCAATACAAAAGGTTGAAAGAAGCGGTTGAGGAAGAAGATTCTAGAGTTGCAGAGCACGGGGGCCAGATGCGGAATATTCAACTACTCTTTACGCGTTCTTCGTTAGATGACCAAAGAAGTTATAATGCTCCATCTAATAATAGCGAAGTCGCCATTGTGTATGTAGCAGATCACGAAGGTAGGTTACCGTCAAACGTAGATGTTGCTGTTCACCCTAAGAATGTAGGAGGTCTCCAGCGTATTAATATGTTATCAAAACATTTAGATCCGATGGTTTTTCTATTGTTATTTCCATCAGGTGAATTTGGTTGGACTCTAGGTATTGAACATCATCCAGATTTTCAAACAAACCGACGTCAGTCAGTTACACCTATGCAGTTTTACACAAGTAGGATAGCTGTACGAAGAAACATTTTTAATTCAGTGCATTATGCAGGTAAACTTTTTCAGCAATATTTAATTCATGCATATATTGTATGTGAATTAGTGGTGGGCGATCCGGCTCACCTGACTGATCCCGCTCATCCGCTCAATCGTCCAAATTGAACCGGATCAGTGAACCGGCTCAATTTGATCTGAATCTGAGGTGATCTGAATCTGAGCTCATGTTTTACATGAGTCATAAGAATATCCGCACGCGTCCAGCGGATAAGACATCTGTCATCCAACCGCGGCTTGAAGCGTTCGTTCAAAAGATTCGTAGTTCAACAGCTCAAAAGATTTGTGACTCATTCCGTTCAAAGAACTAATCAGCTCAGATTAAGATCCAGCTCAAATTCAGCTCAGATTCAGATTCAGATCAGCTCAGATTCAGATTCAGATCAGCTCAGATTCATATTCAGATCAAATTGAGCCGGTTCACTAAACCGGTTGAGTGGATGAGCCGGATCAGTCAGGTGAGCCGGATAGCCCACCACTAGTTAAGACTACGAGTATTTTTACCTACACCCCTTTCATGGTAACATTTTAATTTAAAAAATTCAGTCAATGTTCGGGATTTGTCGCCTACGTTTCAAATATCGGTTTTATTAACTCACGCACGTGTTTTATTGATTATTATTTGTGAAATTGTGAAAATATTTAAAATTATTTTTGTAACTATAGTGAAAAAAGTGCCACTGAAATAATTGTCTAGTCTAGCAGAAAACAATACATTTTAAAATAATATTAACAGAACTGCTATTTTTTTTGGTTAACGTTTGTAATTTTGACGACTCATCATTTTCAATTCTTCCGTTCGATCTTCTCTTCAGCGTTTAATATGAACTGTAATTGTAAAAAGTGACTATAATGCGAAGTATATTCTGGTGTGTATTAATGAGTAACCTATGTTAGTATTCACTTCTCTTATCTTCATATCTTGACGCACGTGCAAACAGTAAGATTTAATAGGTGATCTGTCTCCACTGTGTCGCGCCACGGTTTTTTCGAATGTCTGCGCTTGCCGTTCTTTCGCTCAAGTTGATCGGATGAGCTGAACGCCACCCGCTCTTCCGCTCAAACTGAGCTGATGAGCTGATTGAGCTGGTTGATCTGATGAGCGTTGAGCGGATAGAGATCCGGCTCAACGAAAAATTCCGGTTCACTGAGCCAGTTCGTTTGCGAACGACGCACCTCTAATGTGAATCAAGTCGTTTGAATTACATTCGAACAAATCAACGACATTTGAGAGTTGAATGTTATGCAAGATATATCAGGAATATGGCGACTGAAAAAGGAGCTCGACCAGATAATATAATTATTCTTCCATCGACCTTTGTCGGAGGGCCACGCCATATGAACAAACTTTACCAAGATTCTATGGCAATGGTGAGGAAATTCGGTCGCCCTGATTTGTTCATAACTTTTACCTGTAATCCAAAGTGGATGGAAATTCAAAATGAATTAATGTCAAATCAAACAGCATCCGATAAACCTGATTTGGTAGCTCGCGTTTTCCAGTTAAAAGTTGAAGAATTTATCATGGATATGACAGAAAGGCACATCTTTGGCAACATAATATCTTGGGTGTACGTAATCGAAGAACAAAAAAGAGGTCTCCCTCATCTTCACGGAGTGTTCACGCTCTGCGAACAGGATAAAATACTTACTACTTCAGATATTGACAATGTTGTGTCTGCCGAATTACCTAACCGAAGTAATCAAAGATTGTATGATATTATTTTGAGACATTTTATTCATGGGCCGTGTGGCGTTTTCAATCCTAATTCTGTATGCATGGTACAGTTGCCGGCAAACTTCTTGAAATTCTTTGGCGTAGTGGGGGAATGCGCTGAAGACGAAATTTCGGTCTCGTTGTGTGGAAAGGTAGATGCGCAAACTTCCCCCCACTACGCCGTAGAATTTCAAGGTGTTCAGAATGTCAAGACGGTAACTGTTCTAAAAAATTTCCATAATTATTCAGAGATGACACTAATAACAATTTTGCAGGTTATTCATAATACAGAAGACGAGATAATTTTGCAGGTAATCATGTTGTTCGTGTTGATAATCGATTTGTTGTACCATATAACCCGTACCTTAGCCAAAAATATAATGCGCACATCAACGTTGAAATTTGATCTTCCATTTTGAGTGTTAAATATATTCATAAATATAAATCTAAAGGTTTCGATTGTGCTCGAATTGAAATTCACCAAAATCCTGAAAATTTACAATCAAATGAAACTGTGGAGTATGACCAAATAAGCCAATTTATCAATTGTCGATATGTTAGTGCACCGGAGGTTGCATGGCGAATCATGGAAAACCCCATATATGATCATTCACATTCTGTAATGCTTCTTTCAGTGCATTTACCAAATGGACAGCAAATTTATTTTCAGAAGGACGAGAAGAAGAAGCACTTCGGGCAGCAGCCTCAAGTAATACAACATTAACTGCATGGTTTAAACTTAACCAACAAGATAATGAGGCATGTAATATTACGTATCAGGATTTACCTAATTTCTATTAACTATTTTTGACATCTACTAATTTCATATTTAAATTCCCTTCCTAATGGCGGGAAGGATATTCCTGAACCGGCTCAGTTGGGAACATTGCTCAATCTTCAGGGTATTTCTGGTTCACGAGTGTGTTTGGTGGGTATCGGGAAGTAAATGAAAGAAAAATGTTGAGTACAATATTATATTAGAACAAGTTTTTAAATTTCACAAAAGACATAGTTTATAATTAATAGAATTATAATTAAAATTTCTAATTATACAAAATACAAGTATAGCTGTAACTAGAAATACAGACACAATCTCGCCAAAAATGACACTAACCTTTATATAGTGTCTCTAGTTTTGAAGGGAAATAATTATTCACTTTAATTATTGAAATATAAAAAAAAACACATGACACAGGTCTATCTGTCAGTAGAAAGTACAGTTGTAAAAACAACAAAAATGACAGTACATTTCTATGGTGACTCGAGTTTGACGGGCAAATAATTATTCATTCTAATTATCGAAATATTAAAAAAAACACACACAAGTTTTCTGTCAGTAAAAAGTACAGTTGTAAGTACAACAAAAATGACAGTACATTTCTATAGTGACTCGAGTTTGACAGGCAAAAATGATTAAATGTGTTAATCAAATTAAAATAAAAGTGACACTAAATTTATATAGTGACTCTAGTTCGGTAAAGAATAATTATTAAATGTGGTTATCAATACTAAAACACGAGTCTATCTGACAGTAAAAAGTACAATATAAAAACAAGAGTATTGAAACAAATAATTATTAATTGTGATTATCAAATTAAAATAAAAGTGGCACTACATTTATATAGTGACTCTAGTTCGATAAAGAATAATTATTAAATGTGGTTATTTAATAATTATTATTTATAAGTAGAAAGTTCGGGGGAAACCACAACAAAATGACACTAATTTTTCTTTAATGAGTCATCTGTCAAACACGATAAACATTAAAGGGATGAAAAAAGTCTGATAGAGTTCTCCTTGTATTGCTTTAAGATGTTTTTGAATTTCAATGGGGTATATTTCACTTTGCTATTCTCACTTTCAATGTAAAATACAAGTTTTACCTTTGCTTCGTCCAGAGGTTTCTCTAAAAAGTAAACCTGTGGATGTTATGACGACTGCTGAAATTTAATGGAACAAAATAGTTGTTCGATGGTCTCTGGTTATCCGGTAGTAGTTAGACGAAACTGGTATAATACATGAAATGTTGTGGTATTCGAAGTATATTTTTAAGATGCCGGATATTTGACGTCGTTAGTGAAATTTAAAAAAGTTGCCTGGCTATTATCAACGGATAATAGCCAGGCAACTTTTCTAACGAGAATCGTTGAAATTCTGAATACACTTATCCGATTATAATTCAGTAATTTGAGAATTATCACTGTGAGATGCTGGTTCCACAACTTCGGTTTCAAAGGGCATTAAGTTTTACGAACGCCTTACACAAAAAAAAAATGGCGGGTACAGAGGCCGTTTGCGAAATTACAAAAGAAACTGTCTAGTTTACATCCGTTTGAATAATTTGAATTATTAAAACACTTCACAAGATTATTATTGGAATAGATTGGTATTTATCTGGTTTATGTATTAGTATCACAGGTTAGGATTCGATGCATTATTTTTACAGACGCCTTGTATCAAGATGGCGGGTATATAAACTTGTGCGATTTCGCCGGCTATAGGTACGCAATAAACGCTGGAACCATCCACACAACACGGAAGCTTACTTTCCGCGAGACATTATACACTTCGTACATATAATATCAATAACTATGCAAATCCTGCATCAGTTTCCGGACTATTTACACGACAAAACCCGAGTGGTGTCCTTTTTGCGATCAACCGATGACAGCCCCGTAAAAAGATGCTTTTTGCGGAGCGTGCCCATGCAGCGGCGCCGCCTGGCGTTAAAAAAAGGCACATGGCAGTCGCGGGATTCCGAATCATTGTCAAAGATAAAATATCAAAAGATCTATGACAACATTTGCATCAAAAATATATCAGGGGAGGGGAAGGGTAAAAAAGAATACGAAGGAAATGTCGCATATGTTACCACCGAGTATTTAAGAATAAGTTTCCAAATTTTGAGTCCGATCGGTCAAACGGTACAGATTTCCAGCGAAAATATGTCAGGGGGAGGGGAAGGGGTATGAGAATAGAGGGGAAATTTCAGATGTACCTGAAACAAAAAAAAGGTTTCTTTATTAACGGTCCTGGGGGCACAGGTAAAACTTTCCTTTATAAGACTATTATACATACTTTAAGAGGAAGATCTAAGAAAGTTTTATCTGTTGCTTTGACTCGAATAGCCGCAATTTTACTACCAGGTGGACGTACATGTCACACGGCTTTTAATTTACCTCTTGATTTACATAATAACACAATAGGCAGAGTGACATCCAAGAACCGTGCAATTATAAGTGCAGCTGATATTATCATCTGGTGTTATCAGCTGTGTTATCATCATGAATTATCGATGGCGCCAGTTATATAGCTTTAGATATAATTGAACGTACTCTGCGCGATATAATGGGTAATAATGATATTTTTGGCAATAAAGTAATCATTTTGGGCGGTGTCTTAAGACAATTTCTTCCAGTTTCTCGAAGGGCTTCTCGCGATCAGTTAGTAGCGACATCTATTAAAAACTGCTAACATTGGAAAAATTTTAATATTTATTTGAAAACTAATGTCCGCGCTTTAGAAGGTGAAAATTCATTTACACAGTGGCTTTTATATATAGGCGATGGAAAGCTGCCTCCTGTGGAAGGAAAGTATGCGTCATCAGTGCTTATTCCAAATGAAAGTGTTAAGTCACAATGTTGTTCAAAGCATATATAATGAAGTAGGTACATTCTATAGCGGATGTTCCCCTAATGAGTAAACGAGCGATACTGTGTCCAAAGAATGAACATGCTCGATTGGTTAACGAAGATGTACTCGGGCGTTTAGAAGGTCCAGTCTTTACATTTTATTATGTGGATAGCATTATTAAATATGATGGTATATTAGATGTAAATAAACAAGTTAATTTTCCTGTTGAATTTTTAAATAGCATAAACGCTAACGGCTTCCCCCGCATACTTTGAATTTAAAAATTGGGGCAATTGTCATTCTTCTTAAGGCGACCATACACACTCCGGTGCATCGTAGAGGTACACCGCATATCGCAGATCGGTACGTCGCACACCGTACCGCAACGTGTATGGGCTTACCCGTAGATCCCATACACGTTGTGGTACACCGCATGAGTCTTCAGTTGTAACTACGATTTTCGAATTGTACTATTCGCATGTTTGAAAATCATATTTTTATACGATTATTGGATACTATTTTTTAAAACTCTTTTGTGCGTTTATTTTTATTTCCTGCTTAAGCGTTGTTTTATATGATATTGCACGCGTTAAAGATTTTATATAAATATATTATATGTATATATTCATATACACGTTATAATACTATACTTTAGAAGGATCACCTTTTCCAACTACGGTTTTTGCATGACATTGCATAATATGCCAAATATTTTATTCAAAATGGCAGACGGCATTCAATTGTGTTCGCGTGTCACATCTGTCAGCTGTCATCTGTTGCGGTGTCGCACCCAGCACTCGCGGCATGACTCCGGAACGGCCGGAAACAAACTGAAGCCATGTATTCACTAGGGTACAAATCGCGAAACATTCCGAGCGGCATGTCGCATCAACAACTACGCTCATGTTTCGGAGACAATGACGCGGTCATTTGACGTAAAATTTTTGGCTCACCTTAACACAAGACCTTACAAAACTTGCGTAATTAAGCGTTTATTAACAAAATAATTTTAAAAATAAAATAAAACTATATCTTTAGGGTTCTACCGATCTACAAAGTTTTGAAAAATTGACATTTTTAAGAAGATATTTCGCTATCCTCAATTTTGGCTCCTGAACTAAATACAAAAAAACATTTACTTTTTGTTCTGTTTAGATGTAAATCATACATGACGTTTCGATTTTCATGTAACAACAAGTTACCAGCGACTTCGAATTTGTTAGGTTTCAACCTGCAAATACCCTCAAGTTTGAACTTGTTTTTGAGGACTTTCTTGACTTGACTCGCGAGTGTTTTCTTCGTAGGTTCGTTTATGCCATAAAAGTACCATTGCGATTGTTACAGTTGTGGGCAGCCCCGACTGCAGTGTTAAAAACGGATTCGTAATTTTTAAATAAGAAGTTCGAGGCGTAGTCAGACTACTTATGCTATGTTTGGACCATACAAGGAACTTGACAATCAGCAGCTACCAACTATGAGGAACGTCATTTTATTTACTTTATTTGTCAAGAACGACCTGAAATTGAAATATAAATGAAGTATGAAATTAAAGATCCATTCAAATCAGATATATATGTGATTGTTTCCTAATAGATCAACAATATGTGGACCAAAACTTTGTAACTAAGGAACGAGTTAATTAGTGAAATCCAATTTCGAAAAGTATCTCAATTAGAAAAGATACCCCAAAAACAAACAAAATGATAGTTTTGAAAATAAACTGAAATGTTTTTTAAAGTCATCTGAGAAGCTTTTTGACGTTTCTACTTGTAAATGCACTTCATTTGAATCTCTTTTGTGTTTAAAACCGAAGAAAGTTCACATAAATAAGAGAAGTTTTTATTGGATCAAATAAATGATAGGAAAATGGTTATAAGCGGTTTTGATAAAAAAGAAACGGCTAGATTAATGAAACGACAGCAGAGGTAAATTGAAGAGTCAATAAGGCTAACAAAAAAATCGTGTTCTACTCGAGAAACCGATTCTGTCTCAGCAAATTGTGATGAAGATTCAGAGATTCCGATAGCAGAGGCATTCCCGACAAACACGCCCTCGACAGAGACACCATTAACTTAAACGGCGAATTGGAATACATTGCCATTGCCAACAGTTGCTGTCTGTGATAGATATGGTTTATGCGATTTTAGCTGACGTCGGCTTGGTTTCTACCGAAGATTTAACTCTGGTTAAGATTACAGTTAAGGTTATAAGATCTACAGAGATGTATCTAAAGCCCGGAAACTTCAAAATATATTGGAGGTATAGATATAAAATGCATTTAGTTTTATAGATGAAAAGACCATCGCAAAGAAATTTTAGAAGACCACATCTCTATTTTAGCACAACCTGGATCAATTTATTTGGGACACACAATACTGAAAGACGTGGCACTGCAAAGGGAATTCTTATTTCGATCACAACTAGTAGTAGTAGTAGACAAAGTAGAGGGTCGAGGTTGCAATTAAGATGAAGTGATTTGCGTTGAATGTGACAGAACTGCAACTAACACCGATTGGAAGGGTGGCGTGATTCAATATTTAGAGGAGTATTTGGAGAGACCGTTACAATGGTGTGTTTGTACGATGCATGTCAATGAGTTACCCCTTCATCATTTATTCTTGGCCTAAGATGGTTGCACTTTGGGTCCTAGAGACCCATAACAGACGCATCACAAAGTGTAACTGACGTTACTTCTAGAGATGGCTTTATTAGAACCGGGATGCAATCTCGAGCAGAAATGCCAAATTTAGGACACAAAAATAAGTTAAAACTTTTAGTTTTTGTCATTGATTATTATCTATATTTTATTTATTTTATTTTCTTGTGCTTTGTTTCATTAATTTCAACAATAAAATACCTTTTAAACTTGATTTTTTTTATTATTTTAGGCAAAAGGTCTATAAAAACGTAAAATTTACAAAATTTCAAAGCTCGGTAGAGCCCTCAAGATGATAAACAATTTTAGTTTTTTTTTACCTTTTTCGCAATTTGTGTAAATTTACGCAAAATTTAACACCACTTGCGATTGTGTAGCTCAAAAATTTTTTTTCTCGTACATGGACGGGACATCCTAGTGTACACACCGGGATTCACATATCACTTGATGCGGAAATGTCGCCCGATGAGGTTAGGATGACAGCTGCGTATCTATTTATTTTAACGAGTTATCGAAACGTAAAAGGAGGAAAAGGTGATGGGTATGAAATTATTTACTGCAAAGAGAAAGAAGGATGCATATTCTATGCGATCTTCGAATGTCTGACGGATCTTTTGCCAATTTCACTCGAATGACAACAACTGTTTTTGACAATTATTACAAATAATCGGGCCTTCCATAGCCAAGCAAGACGATATTAAGGAACGCTGTTGGCCCTCACATCATTTTATTTTTATATTCACGGTTTGAAGTGTCCCACAAAATTGTACGGCTTTGGTAGAGCGCGATGAGTTGGAGAACAATTTCATTTCCCCACTTCAATGTCGTGTTGACGGATACAGCGCATGCGCACTCACTTACCACGTGGTACTGACGCAAAGCGTGATGTCGCCTTGAGCTCGCTCGGGTACCGTGCGCATAGCAACGTTGCCGCGACACGTAGAAATGCTCCGCTATGTTGTGCGCGACGTCGCGGAACAGTGCGCGACGTTGCAACGTCACGTAGACTCTATGCCACGCGTGATGTTGAGGGGCAATTTGTTCCATAGTGAATACATGGCTTGAAACTAAACTAGGGATGGGTAAAAAATATCAATATATTAGGTCCTTACATATGAAATTGACGTTTAGTATGGGAGGAACATAAAGCCGATTTTTTTTTATTATAATATATCTATTTAATCAAAGTATGTACCATTGCTATCTATGCACTTTTGCCATCTCATAGGTAGTTCATCGATCCCTTTACTAAAAAAACCATTCGGACGGGAATCAATAAAATCTTTGAAGGCGGTTTGGACTGCCCATCGGAGTTGAATTTTTTCCTTTGCAAGAAGTTATCCAAATTTCGAAAAAAATGGTAATCTGTTGGGGCAAGGTCCGGAGAGTACGGTGGATGTCTTAGACATTCCAATTGAAGCTCCTCTAATTTGGTAGCCGTCTGTTGTGCATTGTGTGGTCTAGCGTTGTCATGAAGCAGCAGTGGCCTAGAGCGATTAACCAGCCTCGGTTGTTAAGCAGCTAGCTTTTCCATCATGGTTTGCAGTTGCTGACAATAGACATCTGCCGTAATCGTCTGGCCAGATTTAAGAAAGCTGTAGAGAACGACACCAGCACTATTCCACCAAACGCTCACAAGTAACTTTTTTGGAGTCAATTTTCGCTTGGGGCATGGTTTGGCTGGTTTGGCAGGGTTCAGCCATTGCGATGAGCGCTTCCGATTATCGTACAGCATCCACTTTTCATCAGAGGTAATGATTCGATTTAAAATCCCTTCATTATTGTGCCGGTTGAGTAATGCAACGCAGCAGTCAATGCGCGTTTGTTGATTTGCTTTACTCAATTCGTGAGGTACCCACCTTTCAAGTTTTTTCACCTTACCAATTTGCTTCAAGTGGATTAAAACAGTTTTATCACTAACACCGCAGCCTGCAGCTAACTCGGATGTAGTTTGCGATGGATCCGCTTCCACAATAGCCTTCAATTCTTCATTATCAACATTGGTCTCCGGCCGTCCACGGGGCTTGTTCTGCAGGTCGAAATTTCCAGAACGAAAACGTTGGAACCAAAACGCACTGTGTTTTCTTTTGCGGCACCGTCGCCATACACATCATTAATCCTTCGAGCCGTTTCTGCAGCACTGGTGCCACGGTGGAACTCGTACTTCGTAAATAACGCGATATTTCAAGTTTTTCATTTTTGTAAACTGAGTGACGCAAAGAAAAAAACAATTGAGGAAAAAACAAATGAATTATAATTTTCAAAACACAAATACATGAGTAAATAGCTGTATAAATTTGGATTTGGAATTCCTAACCAAAGAGAAGATATTTGAGATCAAATTTGCCAGTACGGCAAAACGCCAATTTCATATGTAAGACCCTAAGATCTTACCGATAGACACAATTGCAGCGAAGATTCTGTGACGTGAAGTGCGAAACCTGCGGAAATATTTTTTTTAATGTTAATTTATGATCTTTTAGTGTGAATTTAAGAACATTTAGTGTTCATTTAAGAACATTGCTTCGATTAAATTCGTGTCCAGTGAATCAATAAAATTAATAATACGCTAATCGATTTCCACTGTTTTATTTGCCTCCCACCTTGATAATTATTCTCTGAACTACTTTCACTAGTGTCACTGGTGGTGTTAATTAGACTTTATGTATTATGATATATTACTTGGTAATATTTATATATTAAAGTGTAGACATTTTTAATGCAAGTTCTCAATTTTTTATTATAATATTTAAACTTTTTCTTTTTTCTTTCGGTCTAAGTTGACTTTTTTTTAAGTTGTTGCTACCAATTTTTATTACCGATATAATATATATTATATTTTTATTTTAAAACGCTCAGTTCCTTATACATATATAAATAAATATATTAAAATCAGAGATGTTTTATTGTCATTAGACAGAGTTACAATTACGAGTTTACAAAAAAACGACTCTCATAAAAATGACCCTCGTAGAATACAGACCATGTACATAAGCTTATATTTTTTCATAAAATATATATTTTTTTATATTTATATTAAAAATTGCTCTGGGATGGGACTGAGCGCTGATAAATTCGAAATCATGGTAATTGGCAGAAGCGAAGAACATTGTAACATAACGTGTCAAATAGATGTCTAAAACAGGTGAACAGTTTCAAATACCGAGGTATTTGAAACTATAATAACATCTCAGGATGGAAAGCAAGAAAGTGAATTGGATAGGAGTCTCGAGACAGGTAGCTCGATCCCTGTATTATCCCGTACTTAGAAAAGCACAGCTCAGTCAGCGAGCAAAGTTGGCAATTCAAATCAGTTTTCAGGCCAACCTTGGTGTACGGCCACGACTACTCGATCTTAAAGGCTACAGGCCGCCGAGATGGGATTTCTACGAGGAATAGTAGGGGTTACTAGAAGGGACGGAATCAGAAATACTCAAATAAGAGAATGTTTCCAAATAGTACCCGTTTTGATGTTTATCGAGAAATTACAGTTACGGTGGCTGGGACATATCTTGCGGATGCCGGCATTTATGTCGGCATCCGCAAGCCTAACATAACATAACGTGCCAAAGCGGATATTGCAGGCAAGGCAAGAAGGCAGAAGACCAAGGAGCCGTCCTAGGAGGAGCTGGCAGGAAACAGTTGGAAGACTGCTGCTAAGCGAGGTTCCAACTAAATTGGAAAAATTGACAATTGGAAATTGGAAAAAAAGTGGAAATTGGCCTGACTTAGAGATCGAAAAATAAGGGGTAGAAGAAGTTTATATTTATTATCTACAAATTTTACCTAGAAGTACGTAGGTACCTCAAAGTACTTGTTCCGCACAGATTGCGTACACGATTTAGTAAGAACTGTACATTAGCTTGGATACACGGTCCGGTATCTGGCCCCGGCGACGCGGTATTTTTTACTAAATTAAAAATTGTCAAAAATTAAAAATTGAAAATTTCAAAATTTCACAGGTTTACCTTAAAGGATCTCAGTTAAAAAAATATTTTTTTATAAAAAATCAAACCTTCCCCTGTTGCTCCGATCATAAATATTCGAATGTCATTCGATAGGGAATTGCATTCCGATTACAAAGATAACTCACGTGCCAAACATTGTCCATTGAAGTTAAAAGCTACAAAATTCGCGGTCTGTGGAGGCTGCGCGCGGCCCACGCACCGCATCTGTCGCCTCCTTTTCTGATGGCCGGGACGCGGGAACCGTGCGCTCACCCGAGATCCTAGACGCGTGTCTTTTTCTAGATCTTTTTCCTAGATCGGCGGGTTTTTCAGCCAAATTGCGACGCAGTACCAGAAAAACCTTATTTATTAAGCCAAAACGCGTTAGTTTCGCCGCGGATTGTGACCACGATCCCCCGGCTATTGAAAGCCGTTGAATTGGGTATTCCACATTCGCGGGAACCTTGTCGTTTGGCTGTAATTAATTACAGTATGGACAATGCCTGTTTCCCCGTCAAATGCCCCAAATAGATTCGGTGGTCAATAATATAACCGAAATAAAACAATTAAAAGTACATTAATTTATTTAACATTAAAATTACAAAATATAACATAACAACATCAAAAAACAGTCTAAAAACAGAAAAACACATAGAAAATAAATTTGTGTATTGCAGGGATTCCAGACAAGACATAAATGTAAGACACAAAAATGTAGATAAATTGAAAATTACACAATTTACATAGGTAGTTTTCCTTGACCATGTAGACACCAAATCCCATGCGGAACAGCTCTCAAATTAATTACGTATTTTGACAGTTTTAAACACACCTAATAAAATATATATTTTTTTTTGTTTTAAAAAAAAAAAGATATTTTAGAATAATTTGAAATATAAATAAAAGAAAATTCAATCAAAGTTTCAAAGGTTCATCAAAAATTTTGTTGTGTTTGTTTATTTACTACAGATTTTAAACTACGTTACATACATTTGGTATTTGCTTTATTCTCCATATAAAGGATCTGGTCTTAGTAAATTTTGATATTACTTCTACAGCAATTGTCTCCCCGCGCCCGGCACCAATTTTAAACCAATTTTTTTCACGTCTAAAAATTTAAAAGTATCTAATCATTTGAAGATGCATTTTTAGTATTACTATTTTCTACATCAATTGAAGCACTAATCTAGCAATGTATCTTTTCAGATCGTCCAAACATCCTGGTCGTACTTTACCTTGATGCACAGCTCGGGAGACTAAACTGCCCGAATCAAATTCTTTCTATAAATACAATTTCTCTACTTAACAAATATCGATTTATTTCCTTCATATTCCAGCGTTAAAAATATCAAGAAATAAGAAGAATTGTTTTAAATTAAATCAATATAAATTGGTAATGTTTAAGTTTTTAAAAAAATGCCCTGCGAACAATGATCGATTACATACAGTACAAAAATTATATAAGGGTATTGGTAATGTGTGGTGTGACCACAATGTAATAATTCAATTTTTATTCAAAAAATAAATTAACTGTGAGCAATGGTCTTTTGGGCAAAGACAATATAATTTCACTGCCCCGCTTGTCTTCAATAAGTTACCTAATGAAACTAAAGACAACTGTACACAAACCTTTTAAACATCATATCAATAAGTTTATAAAAATATCAGGTAGAAGGTATGCTGAAGAAGTGATCCGCCCTTGACCTCTGAACTGGCAAAAACTATTTATATAATTTATAGTATACTATAATATAATATTTATTTTTGTACTTAAATTTTTATCTTAATTTTGTATATGTATTTTCTTTTCTTTTCTCTTAGATTTATTCCAATGATGTACTTTAAATTTTTATCTTGATTTTATATGTATATTTTTTCTCTTTATTTTCTTTTAGATTCTTCAATTGTCATTTTTATCCACTAAATAAATACCATATGAGAATAACTGTCACAGAACAGGTTTTTACCTAGTGTGGCAGTTATTAGTATCTTGTATCAACTAATCTTAATGTAATGTAAATAATAATAATAATAAATAATAATAATAATAATAATAATAAATAAATAAAAAATGATCACTAACTTTCAAATACTCGGTTTCATTTAAAGAATTTGATTGGCTGAGAATGAGTGACAGCCTGTTACTAACATGCGTAATATCTACTTTTTTAAAAATATTACATAACAATACAAAAAAAATGTAAAAATTATATGAAAAACTGAATTCCTAGTGCTGATAGTTTTATAGAAACAATTTGGTATCATTTTTAACAAGAAGGCACAAATGAAAAATTAATTCTTCTTCTGTTTACATACATAATACGAGTATATAAATCTTGATTTCAAAATATTTACTGTATTTTTTATTTACTTTTTTTTTTTATTAATTTCATTTAGATTCCGAGTCTATTCGTAACTTAATGAAAAATCCGATAAATCAAATATCTTAATTTCTATGTAGGTACTTACCTACCAACTTTATTTTTTTACGTACTTTTAAACAGAGGTGCGCGCGCACACCGAATACACGTCACATCAATATTATCATTATATTTAAACTAAGCTTAGCATCTGTGGCATGAAAATAAGCCTAAATTGGTAGTCTTTGTTCTGGAACGGGGCTCGATTTACCGTCCACCAATACTACCTCATTTTATTTAGTTTTAAATCTACTGGTTATCAAACGTCTGGTTGTCAAAATAATTTCTTTAAGTTTTAGTGGAAAAAAATTAGGTGTACTAATTACTAGCTGATTGGCCCGGTCTCGGGACCATGATTCGGTAAGCATAGAATTGTGTTGTTGTCTCTTTTTTGCTGGTTTTGGCACCCGTGAATGGATTGCCCTGCTGGACCGTCTTCGCTTTGCCAAAATATCTAGAGGGAATCTTTCAAAACTTTCTAGAGCATTCCGAAATCTTATAGAATTTTCTGGAATCTTCTAGAACTTTCCCTTTTCAGAACCTTCCACAGCATTATAATTCTTTCTGGAACCTCTAGACCCACCGACGAAATCCCCCACTCAGTTTGAAACCTTATAGATCTTTCTGATAGCTTATAGAACTTTCTTCTTCCGGAACTTTCTATAGAATTCTCGAATTTTCCGGAACCTTTTAAACTTGCTGACACACTCCGAAATTCAGTTTGGAACCTAATAGAACTTTCTGAAACTTTCTCCATCCAGAACTTTCTAGAGCATTCTGGAACCTTCTCTTAATCTTCTGGAACCTTCTAAACTCACCGATAAACTCAGTTTGGAACCTTATAGAACCTTTTTTAACTTTCTCCTTCAAGAACCTTAATGAACGTTCTGGAACCTTCTAGACTCACCGACACACTCCGTCACCCAGTTTGGAACCTTTTAGAACTTTGTCTTTCCAGAACCTTCTAAAGCATTATGAACGTTGTGGAACCTTCTAGACTCACAGACACTCCGTTAGAGAACGTTCGGGAATCTTCTAGAACGTTCTTCATCCAGAAAATTCTAGATCTTTATCGAACGTTCTGGAATCTTTTGGTCTCACTGACACTCCTCGCACTCAGTTTACAACCTTAGAGAACCTTAGAGAACGTTTACTTTCCAGAACTTTCTACAGCTTTATCAAATGTTCTGGAACCGTCTAGACTCAACGGCATACTCCGTCACTCAGATTGGAACTCTATAAAATCTTCTTGAACTTTCTATTTCCAGAAACTTATAAAGCATTCTAGAACCTTCATAAAAGTCGTGGAACACACCGACACACTCCGCGACTCAGTTTGGAACCTTATAGAACTTTTAGTAATCTTCTAGATAATTCTTTTCCCAGAATTTTCTAGAGCTTTATCGAACATTCTGGAACCTTCTAGGCTCACAGACACACTCTGCCATACTGTTTGGAATGTTAGACAACTTTCGGGAATCTTCTAGAATGTTTTCAATCCAGATCATTCTTGAACTATATTGAACGATCTGGAACTTTCTTTGTATTTGTTGAGTCACAGATATACTCCGCCACCAAAACTTTCTAGACCTTTATCAAACGTTCTGGAACTTTCTAGACTCACCTCTTAGTTTGGAACCTTATAGAACTTTCGGGAATCTTCTAGAACACTCCCCTTCCATTCCAGAACTTTATAGAGCCTTACCGGACATTCTGAAACGTTTTTAACTCACCGGCACACTCCGCCACTTAGTCTGGAACCTTATAAAACTTTCGGGAATTTTCTAGGACGTTCTTTTTCCAGAATCTTCGAGAGTGAATATTTTCGGAACCTTCTAGTCTTACCGACACAGTCGACGGGCCCATTCTGGATCAATCTGAAGCATTTGCGGCTTTCCCGTAACAAAACAATGTGCTAGAAAGCACATTTTCGTCACTCACTCCCACCCACGCTCAGCCACTCCCACCAAACTCGCATACTTTCGATGTGACACCGAGGGCTCTCTACCACCATAATCATCAGGGGGTGGTAGTTTCTGGTCGGGAAGAAAACTTGGCGAGTAGGGAAACACGGGTTTCTTTATATATATATATATTTATATATATATATATTATATGTGTTAGTATTCATTTCTTTGGGGGTAACCCGCGTCAAAATCTGGTCCTCGGAAGGACCATTCGTCAACTGACGTTTTGCCTGAATCACAACAGGCATCTTCAGGGTGCCTTGTTAATAACTTTCCGTCACCAGAGGTAGTGCGAGAACGTTTGTTCGTATCGGAAGCTTACTACCAAGTAAAATTAGATTTTGACTTGCCAGACGAAATGCCAGTCAAAATCTAATTTTGACTTCCTTGGTACAGTAGCCGGCAAACATTTTGAAATTTTACGGCGTAATGGGGGGGAAGTTTGAGCATGTACCATTCCACCAAAGAGACCCAAATTTTGTCTTCTGCGCAATCCCCCACTACGCCAAAAAATTTCAAGTTTGCCGGCAACTGTAGTAAGCTTCCGACACGAACAGACGTGCACGCACTGCCTCTCGTGACGGAAATTTATTAACAAGGCACCCTGAAGATGCCTGTTGTGATTCAGGCGAAACTTCGGTTGGCGAATGGTCCTTCTGAGGACCAGATTTTGACGCGGGTTACTCCCAAAGAAATTAATACTAATATATATATATATGTATATATATATATGTATATATTGATTTATACCCTAACATGTTTTTATTAAGTTTTTAAAATGTAAGTATATGTTATTTTATATAACAATATTTGTCATCTTAAACAAAGATATTTTAATATTTATATTATTATAATAGCATTTATTGTTTTATAAAATGAAATGGAATAATTGTGAAATCAGACATTATGGTCACCGTATATTTTAAGAGCCAGTTCGAGGCATCATCGCCATCGCCTCTAAGGAAATTTCACATTTTACAGATATCTATGAAAATATGTGAAATAGATTCAGAAAAATTAATTATATTTTGTTACTTAGTATGGATGGTGTGAGTAGGGAATGCAATCACGATCCCGCGAGATCGGGATCCCGCAAGATATCAGGCATTTTACGAGATCAATCCCGAGCCGAAAAATTGGACGAGATTATCGGGATTGATCTAGCATTTTTTATGTTTTGTATGTTTAATTGTATCTATACAGCTTTTAGTAATTATTTAAAACTTATGTTCATGTCACATTCAAATAATGAAAATAGCTTTGAATAATATTTGCTGTATTTTATCAACCTAACATTGTAATAAAAACTACTATTAGTAGTTTTTACTTTTACTCTACTATATTGACTGATTGATCCTTGGAGAAACGCCTACATAAACTTTAATGTAATGAATAATAATGACCATTTTATTAAAATTGCTGATATAAAAATGCAAGGCATTGCCATTAATTGCTATTCAGCTCTATAAACAAAAAAAAAACACAGAGTATTCGGGATCCCGATCCGTAGGGATCCCGCGGGATTGGAAATTCTAATCTCGAAGGATCCCGAAAGGGCAATCCCGACTCGGGATTGCATTCCCTAGGTGTGCATTTAGCAGGAATTATAAAGCCTGTATTCTACGGTGTTTGTCACTGTAATTTGTTTCATTTCAATGGACACTGTTTGTCTTTGCAAAATAAAAAAAAGTCCGGCTTGTTTTGTAAAAAACCAATGAACATCTAAATACGCAAATGTATTTTTACGTGTTAAACGACAGATGGTCAGATTGACATAAAAATTTATCCATGACGTCACTTGCAAAAATAAGCGTTTTTGCGGGAGATTAAAATTGTGATTTTCAAAATCCTTTTTTTATTGTTAGTGTCAGTACTAGTACAAATAAAAAAAAATGTTTTTCATAAACGTATTTTCTAAACCAAAGTTATGATTTTTCTATTAAAAAAAATGTGAAATTACCCTATTCCGGTTTTGCACTGAGGCTTCGCCCGTCTAAGGCTGTGTGTGTAGGTACGGCGGGCACTTGTACATTTATGTTATGCGTATTATGCATCAACTTATCAACGTATTCCGTGTGCATTCTCATAGCGCGGCTGGTCTAATTTAGAAGCGGTTTGATGTATTGTAAACGAATACTTACTTTATTACATATGTTTTTTGATGTAGTGACACAAAACAAATTATCATTTGTCATAATATTAAGGGTGTTAGTTATGTGTTCAAGAAAGATAAAATATTCTGTATTAGTGACTGTACTCTAACCGGTGACACACTGACCATCATTTGAATTTTGTTTCTGATCGTGTCGATGATTGATAATTGATTTTTAGCATTTCATTGGGCAACCATCGGCATCGGTCCTAGACAAGTAATTTCTAATTATCAATATAATCAGATACAAATTTCAAGTAACTGTACCACGCGCAACAGGTTAAAATAACGGGTTGCCCATCACTATTCTGTGTTCAATTCAAATGATATACCTATTCAAAGGTTTAAATCCATCCCCATCACAGACTCTGACTCTATAGATCAGAAATTCAAACCTAAACCTTATGTCACGTGTTTTCATTCTTCCTAACAGTTTAACGTTTTAATAATATATAGGAATAGTACCTACATAACTTTATATATTCTTCTTCTTCTTCTTCATCCTTTTTATCCTAATCACAGAGCCTTGTTCCATCGACCTCTGTAATGTGATGTCTCGTTCACACGGGGCCTCCGGTAGTTCAATCTCTCTTTGCGGAATCTCTCCAGTTGTCTTCTTCGTGTTCTCCTGGATCTGCAGGCCTTCTTCCGTCTGGTATTGCAGTGAAAATCTATTAATTAACTTGAAAGCGTAAATTAAAAGCTATACCATTTGTTTGTGGGTATTACAACAAACATAATAATTTTGTTGTCTGTCTGTCCGTAACTTTGTTTAACATCCGTAATTTCGTTTGAATTTACAGCTAAAAAATCTAAATTAAAAGGCCGGAGACGGGACTTGAACCCCGGGCCAGCAAACCCAAACCGCCTGCTTAATGCTGTTGCTGCCGCCGAATCTCGGCGGACCGTCAAAAATATACTGTATACAAGGGCTTAGCAAAGACGCGAACCATTTTATGTTCCGTGATTTTTTACGGGTGTACGGCTAGTTTATCTTAAATCCCTAGGAATTTTCAGATATGTGTAACTTTCAGAACATTGTACTTATTTGGATAGCAGGCAATTTCATTTGTTGGTCTTTTAAATGATTCAGAAAGAGTTTAAAGGAGTCAGTTATAATCTTAGGGAAGATATATCCACTTGCTTGCCCGCATTTTAACAAACATAGTAGGGATTGCCTCGGAACGAACGGTCGGCCAAGAAACGCATAATCAAGAATTTAATGTTAATTTAACAATATTTCCTACGTAAGTGCACAAAAATAATAAGTGCTTGTCATGGATAAATAAATAGACAACACGAAAAAATTTTATGTTTATTTTTATTATGATTAGTTTCCTTTTTAAAAATTATTTAAATACGTAATAAATAAATTTTTAAATATGTACATTTTTGGACATGGCTGCTTTAAAGGATCTCCCCAGAAATCTGCTTTTTTGGACCGGGACAAGCGGGTGGATAAGAAAAGATATAATAACTACACAATAGCTAAAGCAAGAAGTAAAGCTCCCTAAAAATTGCTAAATTTGATTTTACCTACTGAATTCATGTTATACTGATAAGATGAAATGTAAATAACTCACCGTTCGCACCACGTCTTTGAGACACCTTAACAATGTATGTTTACAGTTTCCCGGTTTATTTGTGTTTCATGAAATAGTTTCCGAACATTCTTAGAAAAAGTCTTTAAAAATAAATAAATATGTTGTGGAATCAGGAAAAAAATAGAAAAGAGAACAAAAGTATGTACATATACCTTTTTCCATTTTAGAAAGGCAATCAAATTAGTATGTGTAAGCTGTGCATACGAGACACATTGTTTTGTTGTGTCGGTGTTTACACCTGTAAACACTAACACAATGAAACGGGTGTTGTACGCACGGCTTATACCTACTACATTTATTAAATTAAGAAAGACACTCTCTTTGAGGTCTACAAACGAATGTATAAGTAAATAGACCAAATGTATAATGATCATTTTTTATTAAGACTATAATACAAATTGAAACATGAATAATGAAAATGTAGTTTAATACCTTGTTGATATTTTTATGAGAAACTTAAAATACATTATTATTTTGTGTTCAGACAACATTATTAATGAATGGCATGTCGTTTCTCAGGTGCACCAACACACCAATAGATACATTTTTATAGTTTGACAAACTGAATAATTTAAGAATTTAAAAATATGATAATTAATTAAAACTCAACGTGTTTTAGAAAAATCAATAAGATATTTCAATTTTCTATAAAACTTAAAAATTAGATCAATATTCATTGTTGTTCATTCATTCAATATAATATTGCTGTAGGTAAATAATACATTAACTTTCATTATTCTAAATGATTAATGTATCTATGTCACATATTAAAATAGAATTTATATATTTCCTTTCACAAAATTTTTTAACATGTACAATAATCTGTTTTCAGTATAAAAATAACAAAATCACTGAAATAACTTCATAAATAATGCTTTTAATAAATATCTTCAGGGATGAGAAACTTTGGTTAATATTGCTTCCCAAATAATGTTCAAGTGCCTAATTAAGGATAAATGTCATATTCCATATTTCTGTATATAATATGGAAAACACGAATCACCATTTTTTTTACTTGCGTACAATATAACGGTTAAATTTAGTAAGAACTTGTTTTATATTGTACACGTACCACGAAGGATGCACACAGACATATGAAAAATAAAGGAATTGGTTACTGCGGTACAGGCACCACGAGAAGAGATAATTTTTTATAAATGTGTTGAAAATCAAATGAGAGATCAATTATCTATACAAGTTACAATTTTTTTATAATACAAATACAGGCGGACCTCGACTTTCGAACATTCGACTTTCGCACAATTCGCTATTTCGCACATTGTCACGCTGTGGGGTAAAGATATCCCCCTCTCGCTCGCTTACAAGCAAGTGAAATCCTGGTATCACTTGCATCTTGCTTCCTTCCGTCACTTTGCTTGTGAGCTAGCTAGGATAGAGATTTAGTCTTGCGCAGGAAGGAAAGATAATAATTGACCATTTAAAATATTATTAATCTTAGACAATGCTCCAAGACACCCAAAATCTCTACAGAATTTATACACGGAAATCAATGCTGTGTTTCTTCTTCCCAATAATATCTGCCTTATACAGCCTATGGACCAAACGGTGATAGCCATGTTTAAACGATAATTATATGAGGTCAATAATGACTCTTATGAGGCTATCGAGGCTATTGAGGCACCTGACAGGGAAGGTGGGCCTACATTAAAAGATTTCTGGAAGAACTACAATGTATGAAACGTAATAAACAATATTGGAACACGTGAGACATGTAGCGTGGGCTGAAATAAAAGAGTCAACCATGAAAGGTTCATGGAAACAATTTTATAAATTGTGATGAATCTCCAGAAACTATCACAATTGATATAGTGCGCCTAATGAATGAACTAAACTTAGATGTTACTAATGAGGATGTTAATGAGATGATAAAATCTCATTCAGAACCTCTAACAAATAAATATTTAATTGAGCAACAGGAGTATGAAAATGAAATATATAATAAAAGTGAGGAAGAAGAATCTGATCAAATCATCAAGACTTTAACAATGAAAAACATAAATGAAGTCTTCGTGCATCTTGACAATTTTATAAATATTATGGAAGATTGTGATCCCAATAGAGAACGCATATTTCGAGTGTGTAGGCCGATCAATAAAGACATAGCATGTTTTAAAATACTATATGAAGAAAAGAGAAAGAAGGGTGGCATAACTTTTTAAGGGAAACACCCGCAAACCTCACTTAAACATGTTTCTTAAACCACTTTAACGCCTCTTAAACGTCATATATTAACTTTATAAATAACATACATACAATTTATTTTTTTTACTTCCCTCTACTTTCGAACATTCAACATTCGCACACATTTTCAGGAACCAATTATGTGCGAAAGTTGAGGTCCGCCTGTACATTGTTCTTGTCTTAATCTATTTTAGTTTGTGTGCTAAATAGGAAAAACAGTCGCAATATCACGAATCATCTTTCAATATTTATAGAAGATATTCAAATTGATTAAGCAGAAAAATAAATGCGGAAGATAAAGAAAATTTTCTGAATAAAAAATCGTGAATAAGAACGAGTAAGGAAATATGATTACAGAAAATAATAAAAATTACAAATCAATGGTTAATTTAGAACAACACAAAGATAATAAGAAAATGATTAAAATTAATGAAAACATACTCTATGGTAACATTAATATTATGGAGAATTCAAAATACAAGAAAAACTTGTCAATAATCAGTTACATTAAATGTTAGAAATACTGTATTATAAATTGTGCAAACACAATCTCAAGAGAGATACAATGAGAACTTGAATGATGTAAATTTAAATATATTTTTAAAAATCTCAAGAGAGATACAATGAGAACTTGAATGATGTAAATTTAAATATATTTTTATTTATAACTTAAACCGATAACCAAAGAAAGAAATGAAGTTAAGTATAATAAAAAACTTATAATGTATTTAAAAACTACAAATATGTATAGGCAGTGACAAGTCAACTTTGTCTTACTTAAAGTCTCTATAATAAATCGATGGCAGTTTAATTTAACAGTGACATTATCTCAGTGTAGGTATATCGATGTAATAGTTCAACTCACATTCTATTATTTAGTATTACTTTATATTTACATTGCTCTAAAAATATTATTCTAACTTAAGCACTTTATTAAACTCGAATAAAACATTTTTATGATTAGATGCCATCTTTATATTAAGTGTTCATCAGCATTTCTTCTATTTTATCTTATTTAGCATTGTTTATTCTAAAGTTATCTTATTCAATATACCTACCTGTTGTCAAAGATTTGCCTTAAAACTAAATATGATTAATACAGAATCTATATAACATAGATTTGGATAATAAAAGAAAGTATTATATGAAGTAAACTGTTCAAAAATTGCATAAAATGTTTGACCTGTTTTCTCAAACAATGTATTTATATAATAACCACGAAAGCCTCATTTCTTATAAAATATTAGGATCATTATTGAAATGGTTATTAATTTGTAGGATTGATTGAGGTTTGCGATATTTTGTTTGAATTAAATGATTTTGTTTGATTGAAGTTTGTGAAATGTAACACTTTACATCCGTCATAATAATTGTAAACGTAGAGAGTCAAATATTCTTGAAAACGTAGTCACATCCAGTCTTTGCAAAACATCTCAATGTTTCATAAGAAAATTAATCTATAAGCTATGTTATTTATTAGAGTATATTTGATAATTTAAAAAAAAAACATTTTATATAAGTCAAATTCAACATACAAAGTCTCAGCCTATTGTGAAAATATTACAATAATATTGGATATGAGTCACATTCGCAATATTACTATAAAAGGTAACAGCACAGACGACTGGTGTCTTATCATTCTAGAAAGAACCTACTTAATATATATATATATATTAACATTTGAGATTGCACAGGCACAATGCTGCGATGGGAGGCGTTTTTGTCCTGCAGTGAAGAGAGGCAGCTATTAAGGTTGGCAGCGACAGACACAGCAAGACGGGAAGAGGAACCAGTCCATGAAAATGCCGGCGCAGTCCTGGTCAGGATCGTAAGCCAGCAGGCGGTGCCACTTGTACTTCTGCTCGCAGCCGCAATCTCCGGCGCATCGGTTTGTCTGAGTTTTACTGAAACAATCATGTTTTGATATTATATACTTAACTCGCATGCTGTACATAGAATAGTGATAATATAACCTTTGATTGTAAGGTTGGCATTCAATCGTGATTATCATTGGTAAGTACATTAGAATTAGAAGAATTATTACCAAGTCTTATTTTCTTGGCAACTCAAGAGAAGGCAAATTATTGCTGATTATCAGAAAAAAGACTTGATGAAGACAGATTTGTTTGCCATCAACATCAGTACTGAAACACAGCAAGTCAGGCAAAGATGGAGAGATCTTGATGAATCTTTTGGACCCCTCCCCAATACTATTATTATAAACCAAGTTGATACAACCGGCCCTAAATATGTATGTGAGGTGAAGTAAAGGAGAATATGTGCATCACTAACGAGCAGACTTCCTGGTGGATGGCTTGTTCGAAGTGCATGGTATTGACCACTGCGCGGACCTTTCCAGCTGAGTTCAGTGCCCAGTACGGAGTCACTATCTCCATTTTGGATTCGCAAGCGTCAATTCTGAAAAGTAAAAAAATAAATTAAAAAAAGTCATAAAAGAAGCTTAAAAATATTTATTGGATATCCTCAAATTGGTCAAAGACACTGATAAAGCTGTAAATTTTACTTTTAAATGGTTACCTGGTCATTGCAGTCAAATTGTCGGGAATCATAAGGATATATAATTAGCAAAGGTGTACCTATACCTAAGTAATGCAAGCAAAGAGAATACACGCCTTTATTTCTTTTCATTGGTAAATACCAATAAATTGTGAATTAAATAAATAAAATCAATGCAACATTAACAATTACTTCTCATACTTTAGGCCACATAATTATATTTCAGCTTTTGCTTTTTGATCTGGATGAGCTCCAATGTCAATGTAGGGAGACTAAATTTACACCACTAACAGAAACTAGACTGCTTTTGCTAGGTGGTGTTCACTTTACAATGTTTTACAACGGATAGTTTTTGTACTAAAAATTAAGTTATAAAAAATTAAATTAATTGACACTGATGTTACAATATTTTCGACGCATAGTTTTGGCAGTATAATGTCAAATGTGTTACTAAACCTTGTATAATTTCAAATGTCTTAATAAATACCTGAAACCTTAATATTCACTAAAAACTTACATTTAAGACAAAACTCCAGACTGCTTTGCATGATCAATGATCATAGAAATATTTTTGACATCCATGTCGCTTCGACATCAAATAAATAGGTCTTTAAATGGGTCTATAAAATCTTGGAAGTCTGACGTTATAATCCACGTATGTGTAACAATATATTGAAGTACTTATTTATTTTAAAATGGTTTATATGCCATTACTGCACAACATTTGGTTGTTGAAAAGTGATATTGCATATATAGGCATATATAGAAACATACAATGCAATTTCTGCTTCTCATCTAAATGATAAATTTTAATTTATAAATCCTTTATACTCTGCATTCCCCTCACTCAACATCTCACATTAATTAGACCATGTAGATTCGCGACCACTTTCCGAAGGTAAAAATGCAGAAGTTGTCAATTTTAATTAATTAAGTAATTACACGGACATAAATTAATACGTCCCGTCTATTTTTGAGTATTTGTTCATCGAATATCACCATCATCACCGAAATACCAATATTTTTATTTTCAGACTAGGTCGGAATACACAATTGTCGTGATAAATTATATTTATAATGATATTATTGATTCTCTTGAACCAGCTTGCTATCATTGTACGTCCCATTTAGATCTACCCGACATGTTTCAACCTAACATGTCAATAATAGGAAATCTTCCCTCATCTCACTATATGCTCAGACTATAATAACATTTTAAACTCAATAGATATTTTTAATATCAAATATGAAGAGTGTTGTCGTATGGTGAGGCAGATACTGGAAACGCGTCTTTGCCTGACCTTGGGCATTATATATATATATTATATGTATTACCTATTATGATTGTTTACTTTTACTCCTTATTATCACCTAGTCTTATCTGTGTCATCCTATAATTGTGGGAGAAATATAATCTTTTGTATTCTTTTCTTTCCATGTATTTGTGTCTTCCTGTTGGATGATCGAATAAAAAAATAAACGAGTACTAATGAGAATACACTTGAAACTATAAAAATAGTTGTATACAGGGTATCTCATAGTTAGAAGCAAAAATTTAACTGGTGGATTCCTGCCTTGAAAAGGAGTCGAAAATGTTCAAGCAATCATGATGGAGATATGTAGTGTCAAAGTTTGGATTTTTTCCCAATATTCCTTATTTTTTGCAAAAAGTTTAACTTTAATTACAGTAAAAATTCATTCGTTTCAATACAACTCAAATAAAATGATAAAAACCTTTAAAAAAAATCTATTTTCAATTTTCGCAAGGTTTTTATCATTTTATTCGACTTCTATTAAAGCAAAATGAATTTTTCTTAATCGACATAAGGGTATTGTAATTATAGTTTAACTTTTTGCAAAAAATAAGTCTGAAATATTGAAAAAAAAATGCAAACTTTGAAATTGCACATCTCCATAACTAATGACATTGGATCATCATTTCTTGAATATTTTAGATTCACAATAAAGGCAGAAATCCACCTGGAAAGTTTTTGCTAGTGGCTATGAGACACGCTGTATAAGTAGCTACAATTGAATAATGTGAAATGAATCGAGCGCTACCTGCCGCTGGAGTTGCCCTGGTTGGGGTTGAGGAAGGGCGGCGTGGAGGCCGTGGGGGCGGGGCGCGCGCGCGTGGTCTGCGCCTGGCGCTGGTGCCGCACCCAGGGCTCGCGCACCTCGGGGTCGGCCGCCATGGGGTCGGGCACGCCCGGCGCGCCGCGCTTGCTCCGCCGCGGCAGCCCGTACTCGGAGAACACCGTGAAGTCGCCGTACATGCGCTTCATCAGCGCCTTGTTCTCGTCGATGAAGTGCTCGATGCGGTCACTGAAACACAACACAACCACGATAAGCGCTTGTTATATTTACACAGAACGAGCCTTACAGCAGTCGCGTATCTACATCTCACAATTAAACATATCAATTGAGCATTTGTTTAAATGCGAGCAAAGCATTTAAACAAAATTTTAAAAAGCTAATCAATATATATATTTATATAAAAAGAAACCCGTGTTTCCCTATCCGCCAAGTTTTCTTCACAACCAGATACTACCACCCCCTGGTGGTTATGGTGGTGGACAGCCCTTGGTGTCCCATTGAAAATGTGCGAATTTGGTGGGGGTGGCTGGGCGTGGGTGGGAGTGGGTGACGAAAATGTGCATTCTAGCACATTGTTTTGTTATGGGAAGCCCGCAAATACTTCAGATTGTACGAATGGGCCCTTCGGCTGTGTCGGTAAGTCTAGTAGGTTCCAAAAAAATCCGCTCTAGAAAGTTCTGGAAGGAGAACGTTCTAGAAATTCCCAAAAGTTCTATAAGGTTCCAAACTAAGTGGCGAAGTGTACTGGTGAGTCAAGAATGTTTCAGAATGTCCATTAAAGCTCTAGAAATTTCTGGAAGGGGAGTGTTCTAGAAGATTCCCAAAAATTCTATAAGGCTCCAAACTAAGAGATGAGTCGAGAAGGTTCCAGAACATTTGGTAAAGGCCTATAAAATTCTGGTGGCGGAGGGTGTCTGTGATTCTATAAGGTTCCAGACTGTTCTATAAAGTTCAAGAATTTTCTGGATGGAGAACGTTCTAGAAGATTCACAAAAGTTCTATAACGTTCCTTAAAAGTATGGCGGAGTGTGTCTGTGAGTCTAGAAGGTTCCATAATGTTCGATAAAGCTTTAGAAAGTTCTGGAAGAAGAACGTTCTAGAAGATTATTAAAAGTTCTATAAGGTTACTAAGTGAGTAGCGTGTATAGACGTACCACTGTAACTTGGCGTGTGAGGGAGGGCGTCCCTATCGCCTAACAGAAGTTGTCAGGTTGTAAATTTATTACACAATACAAAATGTACAGAATGTCCGGTGACCAGTGTCGTATTAAATACAAAAGTTTGGTCGGGCAGCACTAAAGAAACCGTGCAGTAATGGCGGCCGTTTTATATGTCAAACTGTTAGACAGTAATATCGGTTTATTATTCGCTTTTTCAGCTTCGCAAAACTTTAATACATCATTGGCAATTGTTCTTGCACCATCCCGGACTGTTTAGGATGTTTTGGACATAATAATTCAGTGTATGTTGGTAATCAAGATGTCACAGCTTCCGACCAAACACAAAATTGAATTAAATGGCAGGGCGAGGGGTTGCGGGCTGGGCGGGTTTCAGTTCAAAATTCGCCGCACGCCAAGTTACGTTGGGCAAGCAATAGTAGACGCACGTGTGGGTGTGTCCAAAAGGTTCCAGAACGTTCATGAAGGTTTTCGAATGCTTTGCAAGTTTCTGTAAGCAGAAAGTTCAATAACATTCTATAAGGTTCCAAACTGAATGGCGGAGTGTGCCAGTGAGTCTAGATGATTCTAGAATGTTCGATAATGCTTTAGAAAACTCTGGAAGGAAAGGGCTCTAGAAGATTCCCGAAAGTTCTATAAGGTCACAAACTGACTGACAAGGTGTGTCAGTGAGTCTAGAACAGAAGGGTTCTGGAAAAAAATGTTCGAGAAGGTTCCAAACTTACTGGCGGAATGTGTTGGTGAGTCTAGAAGATTTCAGAACGTTTGATAAAGCTGTAGAAAGTTCTGGAAGGAGAAATTCTAGAATATTCCCAAAAAATCTATAAGGTTCTAAATTGAGTGCGGAGAATGTCAGCGAGACTAGAAGGTTCCAGAACATTCTAGAAAGTTCTGGAAGGAGAAAGTTCTGGTAGGAGAACGTTCTAGAAGATGAACGAAAGTTCTACAAGGTTCCAGACAAAGTGATGGAGTGTATCTGTGACTCTATAAGGTTCCAGAACGTTTGTTAAAGTTCTATAATGTTCTGGAAGGAGAACGTTGTAGAAGATTCTTTATTCTTATAAAGAATATTCTCTTACGTTCCAAACAGTGTGGCGGAGAGTAACTGTGAGTACAGAAGGTTCCAGAACGTTCATGAAGGTTCTCGAACGCTGTAGTAGATTCCCGAAAGATCTCTAACGTTCCAAACAGTGTGGCGGAGTGTGTCTGTGAGTCTAGAAGGTTCCAGAATGTTCGGTAAAGCTGTACTAATTTCTGGAAAGAGAATGTTCTAGAAGATTCCTAAAAGTTCTATAAGATTCCAAACTGAGTGGCGGAGTATGTCGGTGAGTTTAGAAGGTTCCAGAACGTTCATTAAGGTTATCGAATGCTTTAGAAGGTTCTGGAAGGAGAAATTTTAAAAAGGTTTCATAAGGTTCCAAACCGAGTGGCGTGGTTCATTGGTGAGTGTAGAAGTTTCCAGAAGATTAAGAGAAGCTTCCAGAATGCTCTAGAAAGTTCTGGATGGAGAAAGTTTCAGAAAGTTCTATAAGGTTCCAAACTGAGTTGCAGAATGTGTCAGCGAGTTTTAAAGGTTCCGGAAAGTTCTAGAGGGTTCGAGAATGCTCGAAAAGGTTCTGGAAGGAGAAAGTTCTACAAACTATCAGAAAGATCTATGAGGTTCCAAACTGAGCGGAGGAGTGCGTCGGTGGGTCTAGAGGTTCCAGAAAGAATTATAATGCTTTAGAAGGTTCTGGAAAGGGAAAGTTCTAGAAGATTCCAGGAAGTTCTATAAGATATACTCTAGAATGCTCTAGGAAGTTTTGGAAAGTTCTCTCTAGAGTGTTATGATTATGCGCTAAAATATTTTTTGATATTTTAGTAAAGCGAAGACGGTCCAGCAAGGTAAACGATATCACAGGTGTCGAAACCAGCAAAAAAGAGACATCAACACAATTCTATGCTTACCGAATTATGGCCCCGAGCGAAGCCGGGCCAACCAGCTATTACCTATATATTTATTAATTAGTAAATACAAGTAATGAAAATGTATGTGCATTTAATTATTATTGAATTTTGCCGCACTAGGTAGGTACCTACCGTAAATATACGCATTTTGTTTAGAAATGTGTTCGGTCAATTATATGTTTTTATTTATTTTCATAGATGGCGGTAGTGTGCCGCCATACACATTTTATGAAAACTTTGAATAAATATTTAAAAATAATCACATAATTTACGTAAAATTTGAGAATGTAAATCATTAAGGGTACATAGTTATTGTTTACATTAATGTAAAAAAAAAGTCTTTATTGGTTAGTTTCGAAGATATTAGTCAAAATATATCAAAGTTCCAACATCCACACGCTTGACACCGGCTTAGCAACATATATACAAAATCAGAAACATTGGCTGGTAGTGTGCTTTCTCGCTGTGATGGCACTTGCTGGACATTGATTTGTTTATATACGATGATTTTGTGTCCATCGCGCGCGAACATTGTTTAAATGAGATTGCGCGCGTCTTATTTCCTGTTACGCATTTCCGTCCTTTTTCACGAAATCACTGCCACAGATGGACAGATGGAGGAAAGCAGGAAAGCGAGAGGAAAGATGCTACACATCAAAAATTATTGAACCTAATGAATGTGGCACTGAAAATATTATTACAGGCAGTCCTCATTTAACAGTCACCTCGTTTAAGGCTGGACATTCACTGCAAATGCATATTTCGGCGTTTTTTTTTTACAAAAATGTGGGTTTTTATTATTCATTTATATCAGAATGTATACTCTAGGCTGCATTTTTTTAGGGCACTAACTTAGATAGAACCTTTGTTATTATATAAAAGTAATTATATATTTTTTTTTTGTATAAAAGTAAGCCGCCTAGGATACTAAAAACGATTTTTTGGCCGCGACCTGTCGATTAATGCTTATATTTTATTAATCATTATAAATAATGTCTACTTTATTTCTATTATATAATAAAAAAGGTTCTATCTAAGTTATTGCTTTAAAAAAATTGCAGTGTAGAGTATATATTCTGATATAAATGAATAATAAAAACCAACATTTTCGTAAAAAAAACGGCGAAATATGCATTTGCAGTGAATGTGCCGCCTTAACCTTCGGGTACCGGAAGATCGTAATTAGGATCGGGGTACAAACGGGACCCCAGTCAGTTATGCGTTTTAATGAAGTATAATGGTTTGAAAATGTTCCATAATATTTTTAATTACATTTCCTATACGATGCGAACCAAATTCTACTAAATTTATCTCCATTTTATGAGAAATCGTAATATTTTGACGTCTCATAACTCGCAAGCACAGACAGAAGCTTTGAAAACAGAATTAAGTAACCGCATCGTATAGAACAGCATTTTGTAACGTTTTTCAGCCACGGACCCCTAGGATACCACACAATTTTCGAGGGCCCCCTTAATAAAAAAACAACAATAAATTTCGGAAAATTTATTTAAGTACTACAAATACAATAAAAAAACCTTTTTTTATAAAAAATACTTTAATAATTAACGAACAACAACAACAACAACATGCACAATAATTAACGGTTAATTAATGTGAAGGCTGGTGTTGCTTTTTTGGAACTAATTTAGAGATATTGGGGCCACAAGGCCATTTGCGGAATGCGCTTTCAGCTTTGCAGGCCCAGCTATGTGGAATCAGCTGCCTCCAGTGCTGCTATCTATGGAGAACCAGGAATACTTCAAGAAGAGCCTAAAAACTCATTTTTTCGGAATGTCGCACCTGTAAAGCGCCCTTGAAGCGCCTCTTACGCAAAAATGGTGCTGTATAAATTAACATAAACATAAACATTGATGTTACTACTAAGTTGTAATCTAAAATCGGATTCCACTTGTAATCTGTTTCTGTGTTTGTTTTTATTTTCACTTATTTATTATTGTTAATTGGTCCAGAGATTTGACTGCAGACTACCCCCAGGGGTCCGCGGACCACAGGTTAAAGAAAACTGGTATAGAATATTGTCGATTGTCTATGGCAAAACATTTTTTTTGTCTTACTACACATTATCGTTTAATTTTCCTTTGGTGTTTTGGTTTGGTTGTATTCTTTGGGATATATATGAGGATTTAGGTACGAACATGCCGAAGATGCTTCACTGCGATACCTCGCGGTCGCGGTTTCAGCTCGCTACCTCGATGTCGATACTTGCTATTTACATGGATGGCGGTGCGAACATGTCGGTTCAGTCGCACCTCGACGACATTCAATTCACAGTATTTATCAAGTAAAAAATCGAACGGAAGTGGCTCTATGTAGAATCGCCAAGTGAAAACAATGAACTGATGGTAAGTAATGTTTATTTTATAGTTTAAAAGATACATACGGCGACTGTGACACGAACAATACGGGATTAATGATAATGACAGATCCATTTGTTTTTACATCGCGGTCGACGGCGAGCAGCGGTGTGATTTGGCTCATGATTGGTCAAATTCGCAAGGCTGAGGCGAATTTGAGCAATCATGGGCCAGATCACATCGCTGCTCGCGGTCGACCGCGATGTAAAAACAGAATATTTTGTTTTCACGTAAACATCGAGTAAACCTCCATGTAGGCTGTGATGTATCGCAGTGAGGTATCTTTCGGCATGTGCGATGTGCGTGCGTATCTACTAGCATGTGTTTGTTTTACATGGAGGTGACATCGAGGTAGCGAGCTAAACCGCGACCGCGAGGTATCGCAGTGAAGCATCTTCGATATGTTCGTACCCTTAAGGCGGCCATACACCCTCCGGTATATCGTAGAGGTACATCGCACTCAACGCTAGTGATGGGTCCGCTCTGTACTAACTACTACAATGTAGTACTACATTACATTGAAGTGTACACTTCACACCTTTTGATGTGTAGTGCATACTACAAACTACACACACTTCAAAGTTATCGAAAGTACGAGTGCATACTTCAAATAGTACACTTCATTTGTCACAATTTTGTAGTACTGCAGTAGTTCACTTCATTAATACTACAATTAGTTCACTTCATTAGCACTACAATTAGTTCACTTCATTAGTAGTTACTACAAAAATTAAAACTATTAAATGCGTCCATTACTATATCGCATTTGTAATTGATATTAATCATCAATCAAAATATATAAATCTCTACGTAAAAATGTCTGTCACCAAAGCTACCAGATTATGGCTGAAATAAATAATAAAAGTACGTCATTTTTGACAGGATATAACTTTGTTATGCACATGAACAAACCAGTTTACTTAAAACTGCTTGCAATGCTTACTCCCTTATTTCAGAAAAATGATACTATAACAACTTTAAGACATACAGCAACTTCTTGCAATATGGAGATCACAGAGTTGGTAGGTACGTATCTATGATTTTAAATATGTTTTAATGAAATGGAATGATATACCGTAAGCTTTGTGGTAGAAAATATAAGTTTTTTGTAAAAATAAAGCGTATAATATTACGCCGGGCATCACACACCTTCATCATACAAAATCCAAGCATGCACTGGTCACGTGAT